>MU551711.1:1902989-1977989 GCA_024362625.1 Silurus asotus
CTCCATCTCTCCATCTATCTATCTATCTATCTATCTATCTATCTATCTATCTATCTATCTATCTATCTATCCATGTCTCCTTCTCTATCTCCATCTCTCCATCTTTTCCTCTATATCTCCATCTCTCTCTCCATCTCTATGGGCACAATAAAGCAGAGTGGGGCGGGGCGGGGCAGGGCGGGGCAGGGTAGAGTGGGGTACACACGTCCTCACCCATTTCCTGTCCCTCTCTTATGGCTTTTAAAAAGCAGATAGTGATCCATATGAATTTCTCAGAGAGAAGCTGAATGCTGATTGGTGAAGCCACTGATGGATCCTGCGCTGATGACTAATCAGTAATCTCACATGCAGGTTGTTCAACATCCCACGAACCCAAATCTAAATAAATGAGGTCATCTATTTTAACTACTTAACAATTTTGAGCAAGAAAAAAAAATATGAACACAACCTTCTAAAAAAAATAAAAATGTATGTGAATATTTTTGGTAAAGGTTATAAACAGCAGCATGCAAAACAACCTGAGCGACGAGTTCCTCATAAATCACCAGGCTCGGGCTGAAATCTACCAGCGTCCTTCTTTTAATTATCACAGCGGGATTCGTTGTTATGTACAAGCTTTTTATGAGCCAGCGAGAGAAATAAACAAATTAAAATGACCAGATTTGTTATCTCCACTCATATCCTCCTGTTTTGTGGTGTACACAAAAAAAACTAATGACCCAATTTTCTGAAAGAATGTCGAATATAGTGTAATGTACGAGAGAAAAAAAACACAAAACACGCTGTTAAAAAAACAGGAATTAATCTCCAAGCGTGTGTTTACTCTCCTGTTCCAGGACAAGGACATTAGCCAGAGTCAACGGAAATGTAACCAGCACTCCGTAAGAAGCTTCAAGTCAACACACAGGCTGCATTATAATGAGTTCGGAAAAAAAATGGGAACATGTAAAAATATCCTCAGTGACTTTAAGGGCAGGTTACTTACAAAAAAAACCCCAGATGTTTGAGCTTGATCCAGCTGTGCCTGCATCGTTCCGATCCGAATGAGCGTTCGTACCATGAATCCATCTCCTAATGATGTAAGAGCTATTAATACTATAAAATAAACTTCTTCTAATTCTTCTTCTTCTTTCAGCTTCTCCCATTAGGGGGCGCCACAGCGGATCATTTGCTCCATACCCCCCTGTCCTCTACATCTGCTTCTTTCACACCAACTACCTGCATGTCTTCCCTCACCAAATCCTCTTCCTCTTATCCTCCTTCCTGGTGTCTCCATCCTCAGCATTCTCCTACTGATATACCCCATGTCCCTCCTCTGCACATGTCCAAAACATCTCAATCTCACCTCCCTCACCTTGTCTCCAAAACGTCCTACATGCGCTGTCCCTCTAATAAACTCATTTCTAATCCTGTCCATCGTCGTCACTCCCAACGAACATCTCAACATCTTCAGCTCTGCTACCTCCAGCTCCACCTCCTGTCTTTTACTCAATGCCACTGTCTCTAAACCATACAACATCTCAGGTCTCACCACAGTCCTATCTATATAATAATATCAAAAAAACAATTAAATATATAAAAAATTGAAATACTGTATACAATATTTTGTGTTGAGTAATAAAAAAAGAATAAATATGTACAATAAAAGTCTCAGCCCAGGTCCAGTGCGCATCATGTGGACTCGTGAAGCTCGCGGACAGGTTTGTTCGTATCCGCAAAAGTCCGGAAATTAAATGTTCGTAAAATTATAAGTCTGAACGTATAAACTAGTGTCGTCACGACAACTATATTTTGACATCGATACGATACCTAAATTAAATACAATGATACAATACCAAATCAATACTATCACAAAAATAAAACGAGAAAATGAAATAATGGGACTTTGTTTGCTGTGAAATGTTTGTGAACACCCATTTGACCACCCTAAGATTTGTATGTTCTCTTTCAACATCCCATTCCACATTTAGTCCCTGTTAAAATCAATCTCCATCTTCTTGGAAAACGTTCCACTAGATTTTGGAGTGCTCTTACCTTTCCGACATATTGTGGCTCCGGTCCAATGTGCTCCTCCAAAACATAGAACTGATTCCACACCCAACCTCTCTTGGGCCGGTGATGGGGGTCCTTCCCTCCTTCGGGAAGTCTAGTCCGATTCTGAGTGTGTGCATTTGGGACAGAGCCCACAGGAAGTCTGGTTCGGTTGTGAGTGTGTGTGTTTGGGACAGAACCCACAGGAAGTCTGGTTCGGTTGTGGGTGTGTGTGTTCAAGCCCAGGCCTGACGTAGACGGGCTGCCGAGGCTCCTCTGGAGCGCAAACAGGCCCAGCAGCAGAGAGCTTAAACAGGCTCTCATGTTAAAGAGAGGCCTGAGGACGGAGATCAGGCCCGGCCAGCCGGCTCAGTGCACCACACTTCCATCTTTATGCTTCAAACCCATCCTCGCGATCGAAACCCAGCTCACCGCAGAAAGCCGACGGCCGTATTCACATCCTGGACAGACGGCTGGGAGCTGTGCAGGTCACAGCTCGTTGGAGAGAGGGATTCCACCCAGGGATCTCTACAGGCACACCATCAAACATCTGTGGGAAGACAGAAAGAGCAAATCAACCGCTTGTGCTTTCGGCAAATTAAACAGGGATGAACGGACAGTTCTGCTGAACGATAGAAGGATGAGAAGGTTTTCTGGTAAATCTTATTTAAACAGTGGTTCGGATTCTCACGCAGTTCACACCCTTTTCTTCAAGCAGATAAAGTAACAGATAAGATCATGAGCATTAACATAATTACCAGGAAGCACCAGGGAAAGGGTCGATTACTGGGAACACGCAGTTTAGACAACCGGATAGTGAGTGAGCCAGAAGAAGAAGATGATGAATGACTGCTGAGGAGTGGGGAGGAAAGAGGAAGGTGACAAAGGCAATAAGGATTGAGTTAGTTTAGAGAGGTTTGAGGGAGAGGAGGATCCTGAATTGAATTGGCACATTTTTTGGGGAGGTTTGACAAGGTCTTGGCATCAGGTGTTGGGAAGAAGCACATGCTGTCAGGGGTCTATGATAAATGTCGTCATCGTTTCAGTTTTGACGATGTGCAATTTGACAATATCGAGTAAATCGCAATGAACCAAACAAAACACACCTGCAGAGTTCACGCGTACGTCACGTGATAGAGTCTAGTAGGGTAGACGAGTGCATGTGCGCATTAAGAGTGCGTTTTTTCAATTTTTTCAATGATCTTGAATATCAGTAGTCAATGTTTTATGTTTCTTCTTCTTTTGGCTGCTCCCATTAGGGGTCTCCACAGCAGATCATCCGTCTCCATACCCCCCTGTCCTCTACATTTGCCTCTTTCACACCAACTACCTGCATGTCTTCCCTCACCACATCCATAAACCTTCTCCTTGGTCGTCCTCTTTTCCTCCTTCCTGGTGTCTCCATCCTCAGCAATCGTCTACCAATATAACTCATGTCCCTCCTCTGCACATGTCCAAACCATCTCAATCTCACCTCCCTCACCTTGTCTCCAAACCGTCCTACATGCGCTGTCCCTCTAATAAACTCGTTTCTAATCCTGTCCATCGTCATCACTCCCAATAAAAACATCTCAACATCTTCAGCTCTGCTAAATATCAAAACATTATTTGTGCGTTTTCTAACTGCACTTTAAAGCTTCTGTTTTCTCTGCATTGCAAAGATTCATATTGTTGATACTGATATCATTTTTGTCGATATTGCACACCTCTAAACTTTTATTTTACTGAATTCCCCTCAGCAATCCTCAGCTGTTATTCTTTTTTTTTTTTGGAGAATCTACAACACTACTTCATTTATTGAGTTTCGGTCTATAACAACAAAACTAAAAAACACTTTAAGGAACATCCCCGCCGTCCACCGGCGCCTCTAAACAACAGTGTCAGGAGGTACCCGTGCGATTTCATTTCCTTCTAGCTGTGATGTGCAGTAAGGTAGAGACTCTGTCTGAATAGTCTGAATCCATTTAACCGAGGCCCAGAATAATCTGCTGCTGGTTAGCCACCCAGTAAAACACCTAATGCATTTTTGATGGAACAGCTGTTCTACTATAATAGCAGGGATTGTATTTGGCAGGCCAGGACTCGCTTGTACAGCATGGCAGTGAGGCGTGAATTTTCAGGACTAATAGAAATATAGGGCTCAACTTAATAAATTCAGGTGGACAAGCTGTAAATCCACATCCTACATAGTGCACATATAGAAATTATTCTGACCAGGATTTGATTGCTTATACAGTGATAGAGCGAAATACAGAGTGTGTTAGAGTTGTTCATTACTATCTTACGTAGTGCCTATGACCTGAATTCAAAGAAGTCCTTATGGAGTGTCTAGAATTAGGAGCTACATAGAGCTTGTATAACACACTCCATATGGTGGAAAGACAATAGTTTCCTGTAGTGTAAAGATCTTGGTGTGATGGTTAAGGGTGGACAAATTGGCATAAATATCAATGGTGTAACAAAACAATTCACAGTCGGAATTTGGGATTCATGTTCATCCAGCTACAAGAGCATTAGTGAGATTAGACAGTGATGTTTGGATGTTAAGGAGACTCCAGTTCCAGTTCTTCCTAAAGTTGGTGAGACAGGTTGAGGTCAGAAAACTGTTCAGGACACTTTTTTCACTCCAACCTTCTCACCAAAAAACATTGAAAGAGCAATATATCTAAATGTATCTCCATTTCCAAATGCTAGACTTTTGTTCGAAAATAAAACTCTAGATGTTTTCCTAACAAGATCTCTCATAATCTCCTTCACAGTTTCATCACAATCTTTACTTCAGAACCCTGAATCTACTGAAGGCATCTTGCTGCAGGATAGCGATCGTACCTTCCTTTCTGCAACTCTAGGTTTATTTCAGGAGTTCATATCCAAAGAAATCCCAAGTGTTTACCTGAATATGAGAGGAATTGTGCTCCGTATGACGAAGTGACAGCTGATCGCTCTGTGTGTTGAGAGGGAGATCTGAGCACAACATGTGAAAGAAATTGTAGTCTCTCAGGAATAACAAGATGTCTGTTTTTCGGCAGTGTTTTCGTGAATGAGATCACCTGTCAGAAGACAAGCTGAGCAGATAAGAAAACCTTTTATGATGAGGTCTATCAGCCTATGTTATGATGAACATGAAGGAAATCTCAACTTTCATTCTTTCATTATTTGACATTCTCAGATGCAAAAAAAAAACATGATTTGGAGATCTGGATGTTCATATGGGAAATGTTTTACCTAGAAATTGCTTACCTGGAAAAAACTTGAAAAAACTAGTGACCTTTGACAAAATTCTGACAAAACCAATAGCAGATGATGACTAAAGATTATGATAAAGCAGGACAACAGAGACAACAACAACAACAACAACAACAACAACAACAACAACAACAACAGAGCTTTAAAAAAATCTAATGAGGAGTCTATCACACTTGACTCATGCCAAAGACAAGTAGCCCCATAATACACAACTGAAGCTCAACAATGTACATTTGTCTAGTGTTCAGTCCAGCAGCATGTATTGAGTGATCCTACATACACATTTGCTCAGCATTGCTCAACCGGACACGCATTAGCAAAGCATCGCAAAATTGCGGCAGGTTGTGCAGAAAAAACAGAATTGAGTAGTTCATCTCATAATTCCTCTGGTCCGAATCGTTCGTTCTTTTGTCACGTGACTCCCACAGGTGCTATGCTATATATATATATATATATATATATATACACATTTATAATCAAAGTTCATGTACAGTATGTAGACGTTTTGAAGGACCTGCTTATTGGAAATGTAATATTTTATTTGATTTCTGATTAAAGGAACAAAATGAACTAAATGACTTGAGATTTAGTGAGTGAGGTATAAAGAACCAGGTCTGTTTCCAAAGATCTCATACCTTTAACCAGAGTGCCAGGTGTTGGCAAAACCTTCAGCCCAAATACATGTAAAAAAAACTCATAAAAAACATTGCATTACATATAAATTCCTTTTTTTGGTTGTTGCATGGGAAACAAGATCACTGTGGTGCACATGGATTTCTGTTGTACTGACTGTTAATTATCCACTCGTTCCTAAATATTACAATAGGAAGGATGCTGTAGATTAGAGGTAAATGGTCTGCACTTATATTTTAACAATAGGGAAATGTATTATATTTCATTCTGTTCATTTGCTCTAATACAGGATATTAGTGTTTCCTCGTTTCACTTGATCCTCGTAACCCTGTTATTAACTCAGCGTCATTAGGACATGTTGCAGTGCCTACATTTGACCTTTGAAGCTAAACGAAGCAGTGAAACGTAAAAAAAAAGAGCAAATTTGCAAAACAGCAATGTTTCATTGTTTAGTCTCTCGATAATTGAAGTAATCAATAGAATTTAAAATGTATGCATTGAAACAGGACTTTGTGTAAAATATAGGTTGGGATTCTGCACAAACTACAGACCCTACGAACAAACTGCTACTACTCAGAAACCTATGCAGTGAGAAAAAAACACATCTCGAGACCAGCAATCAGAACGGCAGAAATGTCAGACGCCGCGAGCTCAGCCCTCGGAGTCACGCTAATCAGCGGCCGGGAGATGTATGGACACCACGCACTCAGCTGGCTTGATGACCCGTAAAATGAAGAGCTCTAAAACACAAAGCAATAATCAGGCCACTAAGTACATTGTTCACCACGTTCTGGTGAGCTCCAGAAGAATCAGCGATGTGGCAATCAGCCA
The DNA here is from genome assembly GCA_024362625.1 of Silurus asotus. Taxonomy (NCBI): domain Eukaryota; kingdom Metazoa; phylum Chordata; class Actinopteri; order Siluriformes; family Siluridae; genus Silurus; species Silurus asotus. The sequence continues at coordinate 1,909,731 of MU551711.1, forward strand.
GCGACATCAAAAAAGCCTCGAACTGGCAAATCATAGCACGTTCATTTTCATTCACCGGCTATTTTCAGGAAACACCATTAACATGAAGAACCGCAAAGGAACAGCACTGAAACCATCAGACGGCTCGGTGCAGATCACCAAACCGGTGGGTTGCTTTGTGCCAGTGACACGCAAATGTCAAGTTTTTCCTTTACTTTAAAAGAAAGCTACTTTCAGGATAATATCCATTGTTCAAGAGCGCTTTCACGCCTGTCAGTTCAAGGCCGAGTCTGAATCGGGGTGAAATTGATTCTTTTGCTTTTATTCTTTTGATTCAACAAATGCAGAAACTCAAATAAACCCAAAAAAAGGGCATTTAGACAAATGTTTTGTGAACAACACCTGTTTATATATTTATTTATTTTCTTTCACTGTTTCATATCTAAAGGCCACATGACATTTCTGCAGTATGACATCTCTATCCTTTAGCTCAATGTAGCAGCTCAGATCTAACAGGAAATGCCCTTATAACCTGGTTGATTTACTTCCTGAATGTGAGGAAAACCTTTTCCCATTGCAGTTCACCTGAAAGTGGAATGAGACCATTCAGGAATGAATACCCTCAACTTAACCCCATTGAGCAGAAGAACACACCAGGGTTCTATTCAAACAGCCTGTATGTTGCAGAAAAATGCAATCCCTTACTATTCTTTTTGATTCGGTTTACCAAAATGCTTTGTTAAGCAACACTTGTCTTGGTGCTACACACATTTTGAAAGCACAATTCCATTCTCTGGAATCTTTTGGTGCTGGGATTTTAACTCGTGACCTTTTGATCCAAATTTTAATGCCTTACCCACTAAGATACCACCTCTCTAGCTAGACTTAAACTATAAGAACAATTTGCATATAAGATTTGTTCACATTCACTCAATTTTTAGTATTTTACACAATCTAACTTGTACAGTATGTGATCTTATTACTTCCTGTATTGTCTTGAAAAGAAGACGATGTTTTTTCATGGAAATGCATCTCAATAAACGACGCTTAGATGTCAAATACAGGGAAATGAGTTTGGTTAAAATCGGGTTAAAAGTCGGCTAAGTAAACCAGCTAATGCCAAATTTTAAACTCATGGTGATAAATGCAGTCAGGTCATCTTGCATAGATTTTTGCCAGTAGCCGATAGTTTTTCCAGGTCGCGCACGTTGCTGGCTTCGGCAAGTACGATCCATCCTAGCTATTTGTATCTGTAAAATTGTATTGGTTATTATTATTATTAATAACATTGTGGATATCAGATAATCGTAATGTCCAGCTGTATTATATTATGATAAAGTTGAGTTTATGTAGAGTAGATCAGTGGTGGGGCGGAGCTACATCGTGGGCGAAGCATCCTAAAGTTAAAGGCATAATTACAAACACCATTTTAGGTAAATCTTCAAGAAATAAAGCATATTACACTCTTCTGATACTGATTCTGATTTATCAACATTATATCCTGCATATAGTGTTGTATCATATTCCTTTTTTCTATAAACACATAATCCATCCCTTCTCATCGCCCGTCATCCTCCGTTTCCTCCGTCAGCCTTGTTTGTGTTGGGTGCTGAATGTCAGCGAGGCATCTGCCCTCTGTAATGGTTTGTATCCATAATCACTCCTTGTTCCATTCAAAGACCGGTTTGTTGCTTCTCATTAAAATGTATACTTGCAGTTCGTTCTCGCCCCCCCCCCCCCCCCCCCCCCTTCCTTCTCTCTCTCTCTCTCTCTCTCTCTCTCACACATAATTCTGTCTTTGTCCCTCGTTCTTTGTGTAATGAGCTACCTGTTGGATTTGGATGCTTTGAGGACAGGCACAAGGACGAATACCTGTGAGATCGTTTTCTCTCAGTGCCAGACGCTTTGTGCTCTGTGTGTGTCTGCTTCCAGCTTTACTCATTACCGTGCCACCGCTGCACATGCCATCGCTGGCGAAATGTCGAAACACGTCATCCGACTGTAAACGGAGGCGGTTAACAGGAATTACTTCATAAAAAGTAAAATTAAAAATACTTTAAATGCTTTAAATACCTTAAACATGGCTGCTTATATTTTACACAACTCTGAAGTGCACTCGAAACTGAAGCAGCTCCTTAATCGCTCTTAATTTTTCTCTCTCTTGAAGTTAATAAGCCAATAATTAACACACACACACACACACACACACACACACACACACACACACACACACACACACACAAACACATACACTATATATAGACGATACAACAAAGATGGTGGTGTGTGCACAACACGGGGCTCAGTGTCTCTCCAAATTTCACAATTTGTTAGTTATTTCTTTAATAATATATTCACTCAGCTCCTTCAAATCAATTTGCACAATTGCCACAATAGCCGCACTTCTGGTCGATGCTCAACAACATTCCCTTGCTGTGTACCTTCTCTATAAAGTTGTATCGATTCTATTTATTAGAGGTCGGCCGATTCATCGTTTTTGCTGGAAATAAATACGTTATTTCAGGTCACGTCCTTTGTTTGAGCGGCTGAAAAGGTCTGCTGTAATTATGAGAGCGGCCTCTAGAGGTGAATAAGCGACACCACGTGCTGTTTGCTTTTACGCGCGAGACTGCGCACTGCACGGAGAGCGCTATATTATATTTACTCAGTATAATGTTTATACCTACGTTTATTAATATCATTTCTTTACATTACTAACACAAATATTGAGGCACACAATTGTATAGAATGCAGTTTCTCCAAATCTCTTCCAGCATGGCGACACCTCCCTGTGCACAAAGTCAGATGAGAAGGTTTACGGTTCTTCCTTTTTTGCTTTTCCACTGCCTGGAAGACATTATTTGTTTGGTGGTACAGTATATTCTCAGTACATGTAGATGATCCTCTTCTACCAACACCAGACGACAGCAACGTCTGCGTCACATCTTTACCGAAAATAAACTGTCAGTATATAATCCACACATTAGCTAGAAAATAATAAACATAACTCTAGATTTGAAACACCAAGCTGCTTGTGCTGAATATTTCTCCATAAAACCTACCAGAGGTTCAAAAAGGCCACATTCCCACACAACTTTCCTAATGTCATTTGTCTTGTAAAGTGAGACGTGTGTACTAAATATCTAATGCACACTTAGCACTCGTGTTCTCCCTTTAGGCCACGGCGAGCGTTTGACAGCGAGTCTGCTGAAAGAACGTATCTCCACACCTCTCCACACCTCTCCACACATCTCCACACCTCTCCAGAACAAACGACGTGCTTCCGAACGCCGTTCCAGACAAGGTCTCAGGTTCTTATAGAACCCAGCGTGGGAGTCCAGTCTCACTGACACGTATTTTAATTAGCATGCAATGATTTTATTTGAATATAATGGAACAGGACGGATTAAACAGATGGATAAAGAGAGGAAAAGCAGAAAGACCTTGAGAACGGGCAAGGCCGAAGCGATAAACAAAACAACAGCGTTCAAAAGATAGGAGGTTAATTACATTAGGATACAGCGTAGAACATAAACATCAAACTTTCCTAATGAAGAAAGACAAAAAATATTCGGAAAAAAGAAACGACCATCAAACGAATCGAGTGAACGAGTGAATCCCTGAACTCAATGTTCTACAGGTAGAGCTGAGGGATCTGGAGATACTGAGATTGTGATCAACAGTTCACTCTTCTGTTATACCTTTAAACCATCATTATATCTTATTTGTTTATTTATATTTACATGACGTGAATGCAGAAGATTTTATATCAGAAAGCAGCGTCTTTTTATTTACATAACAATGAAAAATACATGTCAAAAGTATTGGGACACACGAATTTTCTAAACTGGAAACACATGAAGATCTGATGGTTTTTATTCTTATGCTGAAATGAATGTTTTATCATTTCCATAGTAACAGTTTCCAATAAAACATCTGTTTCTTCTGTACGTAGATGCTTTTTTGACCATGAAGGAAGGCGTCTCCAGTGTTATAGGTCTCAAAGCAACCGAACATTGGAAATTGTTTCTCTTTTTTAGTGTTTACAAATAAATAAACAAACAAACTATTAATTAAACAAATAGACTATTTGTTCAAAGGTATTGGGACACCTGCATTCACATATAGTTCTTCTCCATCTTCTCCAGAAACCTGGAGAAATTTGTATAAGACGTCTTTGGATGGATTTGGTAGCATAAAACTTTCCCTTCACTTATACTAGGAGACCTGTTCCAGCATGACTCTGCTCCTGTGCACAAATCCAGATCCATAAAGATCTGCTTTACATGTGTTGGAAGATGTGGAAGATCTTCTGCTATAGAGCTCCAGCCCTTTTGAGGATGAATGTAAATGCTGACTGCACCCCAGGGCCTCCTCATGAATGGATGGATGGATGGATGGATGGATGAATAGATAGATAGATAGATAGATAGATAGATAGATAGATAGATAGATAGATAGATAGATAGATAGATAGATAGAGATTGACATAATTGCTACATTTTCATGAGAATGGCTCATTCCATTGTTTTTTCTCCACTTTCTGGACTGCGATTGGTGAAAACATCTGCCAGGGTGTGTGTACAGTTGTACCCAAGATTGCATGCGCATCGATTAATTACGACTCGATCTCAGAGCAAATCGTTTGGCAAATAGTTTGGGATGCGCATCAGCTGTTCACGGCATCCAGATGTTTTTGCTCTCAGTCATAAGTGAGCGGCGCTATGAAAGTGTCTGAGCTGTAAAGAAGTACAAATCTCCACAAAACTCGTATAATATGTTTGAAAGTGCTCTGCAGCTTACTGGGTGGAATTCTGGGTAATTATTTGACACTGCTGCACCAGAGGTCTGGAATGTATTCAAACTAAACAAACATAAGATGTAAAGCAAGAAGATGTTTCCAATCGTAACCAGAGTGGGAGCAGAGTAGATCGGTGCTGGGGCGGAGCTAGGTTGTGGGCGGAGCATCTTAAAGTCATAATTAAATTTACATTTATGGCATACGCCCTTATCCAGAGCGACTTACAACTGAGCAGGTGAGGGTTAAGGGCCATGATCAAGGGACCCACAGTGGCAGCTTGGTGGTGCTTGGATTTAAACCCAGGACCTTCAGATCTAGCTGGATAGACACACATGATCTGAGCTACCACCTCCCCTACAAACACACAATCTTTTTTATTCTTCTGTCATTTGCTCCATACAACTATTAAATTAAATGAACGGATGCATTAAAACCCACGACTTGACACTGGAGACTCCTTCCATTAATGTTAAAAGCGCTAAAACTCATCACGTTCTGACCAATCAGAATCCAGATCACATCAGCGCTGGGTAAGAATTCAATGCTTATAGATAAAACAAAAAAGAAGATCTGGAGTTTTTTTTTTCTCCAGGAATATAAATGACATGGTGAACATTATTAACCTCCAGCCGAGGGGTTAATGCTGAACAGTTGAAAGTGATTCACTAATGTGTTGAACTCGAACAATTAAATTGGAATAAATTACTGACCCTGAGATCAACTGCTCCACTGCAAACACCTGCTTTCTGTTAAAAAAGTCAATAAATCATTCTCCATTAGGGAGATTCCTCATTTCCATACTCAGCTCTTCTGTTTCGACCCCGACTTTATCCAGATCGAGGTGGAATCACGGCCCACGGAGCCCAGAACTGAACAGTTAGAGGGTTAAGGGTCGGACTCAAGGGGCTGAGATCGGACCTGGAGGATTTCTACATCACAACCTTTAAGTCGCTCGTGCAGATTTCGAAGCCGGTGCAGTTTTAATGCGAGTGTCTGGAGGTCGTGTAAACACTTCTGCATTAGTGGGATGAAGGACACGGTGTCAGTCGAAGGGCAGATCCCAGTTCTCCACTGCTTGAGAACATAAAGCTGTGCTGTACTTCAGGGCTGATTAGATGTAGACACCTGCACCTAAACATCACTAGGGTCCGAATTAGACCTTAAACATCCTGGAGTCTTTTATACGCATGTCTATGCAGTGTGATGACAAATTCTCTGTACACAAAACGTCCACACAGAACAGGAATGATGTTGAAGCACGGGATTCGTTTTCCATGCAGAGGTGTGAGATGTAATCAGAACATGTGAGATGTAATCAGAACATGCCACTCCTTACTCTTTTCATCTCAAGCCTATCAGAGAAGACATGCTGGGTATGTTCTCACGTGTGGCACAAGTAAAGCTTACAGACACCTGGTCATGTGACCTGATAATTATGTAGTGCAATTTGCATGACCACGCCCACAGCATCAAGGATAAAGCCATGAGTCATCATAAATATTAGAAGACTTTATTTCAAACTTTCCCAAAATATAAAATAATGACATTTTATTCTGTTTTGCAAAATGTAAAAAAATGTAGTAGGTGAATTTTCCCAGTGTTTCTGCGCTGAATACAAACGATGAACAAACACAAATGCGTCCATGCCGTCGTTTAGTTTCCCAAAAGTTGCTTATACACACAAAAACGTCTGAAAACGTTTAGGTTCCTGTTCGGAGGAAAAGCACGAGAATAAGTACGACGCTTCGACCTGCGTCATTTCCGCCTGCTGTTTCTTTACTTTTCGACTCTTTGAAACTTCGTGCCAGACTAAAAATGCGTCACCATTTTCCAAATCCTCCATTTTTACAGTCCAGACTGTGACGTGAACCCCGTTTTCAAAAAGCTACATTTCTGTTGACTGTGAAGAACATGGTCTCAGTGTAGAGAGAGGGAGTATTAGTGTGGACATGGTAAACATCTGGATTTGTCTGACATCTCTTTACAGTTTCTTAAGCATTCATCTTTTATATAAATAATTTTTAATCAGTATTGCCGGGTGTGTGTGTGTGTGTGTGTGTGTGTGTGTGTGTGTGTGTGTGTGTGTGTGTGTGGGTGAAATATAGTAAAATCGCGATATGTTCTAGATGCTCTTCTTAACCGTCACACCGATCAGTCTGATGCTGTCAGCTTAATGCAGCACTGCTGTGTATTTTTAGGGTGTGTGCTGTTTTACTCTGAACAATCTGACACTTACACACACAGACACACACACACACACACACACACACAAACACACACACACAGAACACGAGCTCTTTCTGCGCTTTCACGATCGTCAATCAAGTGATCACGTGACACGTCAACCGTTCACGCAGATAAATGTATATATTGTTTTTTTAAACAATGTGCACAAACTCGCATCCTGCACGTGCGCTCCTCTGCTTCCTCCCCTTCCTTCGTTTTCTTCCCTTTTTTTTTTTTTTTTTTTTTTTTTGGAAGNTTTTTTTTTTTTTTTTTTGGAAGTCGGAGGTTATTTTACAGTATTATCTGGATCATGGAGATGGACTTCAGAGAGGCTCTTAGGTGCTGTTTTGGCACCTCGACATAACCGCGGCTTGAAAGCACTAAACGGCGGCGGAAAGAAAAGAAATCAATGCATCGCACCGAGACAGTATCTGATCACCAGCATAACTTCACTTCCATTTAGAAAAAAAAGAAGCGCATCAGACACCTGGGAGACAGATCAGACCCCCACCCCCCTCCCCCCAAAAATGCCCAATACACCCCTCCCCATCAGGAGCAACATGCGGTCGCACAGTTTATAGGCATGTAACACACACACACGCTCGCGCGCGCGTATACGCGAATTTGCATGCACGCATTATTATTTTTTTTTGTATCCAAAAAAATCATCTCAGAAGGCCTCGGGGATGAGCTTCATGATTCTCACAGCAGCAGCTGGACACCAGAAGCAAAGTATTTATTTATTTATTTATTAAAATCTAATTGGCTTTAATTATTTATTCTCCAGCGCCGTCCTGCAGAAACCCGCGGCCAGAGAAAGTGTGGGATGAAGATGAAGATGAAGGTGATGGTGATGGTGATGGTATTGATGATGGTGGTGATTATGATGATGATCAATATGCACGCGCATCTTTATTCCTCTACATAACAGACTCTACGCACACACACACACACACACACACACACACAGCGCCAGCAGCCGTTCGCACACTTTCCTCGTCTCGAGCGTTCGTCACCCCGCGCGCGCACAAAACAGAAACGCAAGACAAGATACTGTAGTGTCGCTTCTTACCTCGCGCTTCTGCCTCTACACCTGCAAAAGGTGTGTAACCGGGTTACCTCCACATCTTAGGTGCGCGCGCGTGTGTGTGTGTGTGTGTGTGTTCACAGTCCACTCCACTCTCGCTGCCAAAATCTGCCAACCAGTCGCGGCTCGGGAAAGGAGATCTGATTGGCCGGATGCGCGCGCGCGTGCACAAGCATCTCTCTCTCTCTCTCTCTCTCTCTCTCTCTCTCTCACACACACACACACACACACACACACACACACACTGTCTCACTCTCTCACGTGCATGCGCACTGTCAGCGTCTCACATTTCATACTCTCTCTTTCTCTCTTCACCTTCAGCCCTCATCCTTCTTTTTACGTCAACCGTAAACCGCTCTCTCTCTCTCTCTCTCTCTCTCTCTCTCTCTCTCTTTCTCTCTCTCACTCTCTCTTTTTTTATCTCGCTGTCTCTCTTTCTTTCTCTCTCTCTCTCTCTCTCTCTCTCTCTCTCTCTCTCTCTTTCTCTCTCTCTCTCTCTCTCTTTTTTATCTCTCTGTCTCTCTTTCTCTCTCTCTCTCTCTCTCTCTCTTTCTCTTTCTTCCTTTTTCTCCTACATCTTTCGTTCTTACGCAATCTCTTCTCCTCTCTTCTCTTCTGTTTCTTTCCTCTCTTCTCTTTTTTCTCTCTTCCATCCCCTTTCCTTTATTCTCATTTTTTTCTCTCCTGCCCCCCTTCTCTCTCTCCCTCCCTCCCTTTCCTCTTCACAGACCTGTAATCTATCACTCCCTACTGTTTATTTATATGTCTGTATTTTGTTCCCTCTGGTGCTGCTGGGGTTCCTGGCAGGTGGTCCTGAGGTGAGCTGATGTAAAATGAGGCTGCCTCGTGTGTAGGACGCAAACTCCATCCCCCCATCACTCCATCCCCCCATCACTCCATCCCCCTATTACTCCATCCCCCTATCACTCCATCCCCCTATTACTCCATCACTCCACCACTCCATCACTCCATCCCCCTTTTACTTCATCACTCCACCACTCCATCACTCCATCCCCCTATTACTCCATCCCCCTATTACTCCATCACTCCACCACTCCATCACTCCATCCCCCTTTTACTTCATCACTCCACCACTCCATCACTCCATCCCCCTATCACTCCATTTCCCCATTACTCAATCACCACCACTCTATCACTCTACCACTCCACCACTCCTTAAATGCAGCACTCCATCCCCCTATCACTCCATCACTCCATCACCCCATCACTCCATCACCACCACTCCATCCCTCCATCCCCCTTTTACCCATCACTCCACCACTCAATCACTCCATCCCCCTATCACTCCATTTCCCCATTACTCTATCACCACCACTCTATCACTCCACCACTCCTTAAATCCAGCACTCCATTCCCCTATCACTCCATCACTCCATCACCCCATCACTCCATTACCACCACTACATCACTCCACCACTCCTTAACTCCAGCACTCCATCCCCCTATCACTCCATCACTCCATTACCACCACTACATCACTCCACCACTCTATCACTTCACCACTCCATCACTCCATCCCCCTATTACTCCATCACTTCATCACCACCACTACATCACTCCACCACTCCATCAATCCAGCACTCCATCCCCCTATCACTCCATCACTCTATCACCACCACTACATCACTCCACCACTCTATCACTTCACCACTCCATCACTCCATCCCCCTATCACTCCATCACTCTATCACCACCACTACATCACTCCACCACTCTATCACTTCACCACTCCATCACTCCATCACTCCATCCCCCTATTACTTACTCCATCACTCCATCACCACCACTACATTACTCCACCACTCCATCACTCCATCCCCCTATTACTTACTCCATCACTCCATCACCACCACTACATCACTCCACCACTCCATCACTCCAGCACTCCATCCCCCTATCACTCCATCACTCCATCACCACCACTACATCACTCCATCACTCCATCACTGGTCCTGAGGTGGGCTGATGTAAAATGAGGCTGCCTCGTATGTAGGACGCAAACTCCATCCCCCTATCACTCCACCCCCCCATCACTCCATCCCCCTATCACTCCCTCACTCCACCACTCCATCACTTTATTACTCCATCACTATCACTCCACCACTCCATCACTCCACCACTTCATCTCCCTATCACTCCATCATTTCACCACTCCACCACTCTATCACTCCACTTCCACTGAATCGCTGCACCGTGTTTATGCTTCTATTTACACAATTACACATTATATAAAGCGGGTGAGAGGACTGAGGTGATACAGAGACGATAAAGTACCACTGCAGAGGACCACTTGACCCTCGGAAGCCCCAGAAGTGCTGACACGCTGAAGTGTGTGTCAGGACGTGACAGCTTCAGACACATAATCGAAGGTGTGGGTTTAACCGTTCGGGAAAAGCCTGTAATCCTGTGCCTCATCATTTACTGATATGAAACAAAAATTGACACTACAGGAGTAAGCCGGGGATTTGCGAGTGTGTGTGTATGTGTGCATATATGTGTGTGTGTGTGTGTGTGTGTGTGTGTGTGTGTGTGTGTGTGTACATATGTGTGTGTAGGTGGGATGTGAATGTTTTTATATATTTAATTAATGAATTTAGGGCTAATCATTTTGCTATTTATGCCATGAATAGAAAATACTACAGAAAAAGAAAATGAAAAAAAAAAGTGTGTGTGTGTGTGTGTGTGTGTGTGTGTGTGTGTGTGCCAATACTTTTGGACTGCCTATGTATTGGGGTGGTATAGTCATGATATAGTAGGTAATATTAGAGCAAGATACTTACATATGTAATAAACAATATATTATATTACTGTAGCTGCTTTAATGCACTGGGAGCCATGATGTCTATCACACACACACACACACACACACACACACACACACACACACACACACACACACACAGTTAGATCAAGATCAGGTCGATCTTTAAAAGCAAACCCGAGCCATGCAGGTGCAGAGAATTACGTTTGTTACGATGTGTGTGTGTGTGTGTTTGTGTGTGTGTGTTAATGGGCACATGCCAGCTGTGCCAATTGAGCTAATGAATGGCCCGTGTAAAGCTTTCCTGAACACCGGGAATCTCCAGCGTGGTCCAGGAGCGGCGTTCCTCTTTCCTTCCTGTGCCAGTTTTCCGTCTCTGTACGGATGCCAGAAGAAGATTAGGCTGTCGAGTGAAATCACGCCGGCGTCAACAGGAAGCTGTTAGAACGCCAAAGGCGCCATCTGTATCCGTGACAACACATCGTTCAGCGTTTATGGAGGTGATGCTGAGCACCGGACACTCTTTAGGCAGGACGCTGACCCTGGATCAGGTTCATGTTCATCACCACTTCCTGATTCCAACACAATGTGTAGTGATGTGTCGTTCTGCAGAGATGTTTAGTAGCGACCATATGGTCCTGATTATCAGCTTGATGTTCCTTCAACTCCCACCACTGCACATGTGGAAGCACCACCACAGACTTGTAATAAATTGTAAAGAATTCAGGAAAGGGATTCAGGGATTCATTTTTACCATTTCAAGTTTGGCCATATGGAAATAGTCCCTAAAAACTGTGTCCAGTCATAATTCCACTTCAGTTCGGCCATCTTGGAAAAGGGGCTTTATTTTGGTTAAAACATTTTCTAATAATAACAAATGCTCATTAAAACATCCCTTATAATGTAAAGATATTGTCATTACTTGCACAAGGAGTAGTGCTTGGACCCCTTAATTGCTCCTTGTGGCTGTATTTGACTAAACACTAATACAGTGGTGTTTAGCAGTGTGGGTTGTGGTTTAATGTCGTTAGAACGTAACACTCGATGCCGAGCTGGAATTCTGGGAAGTGGGCGTTTAAAACAGTTAACATTACGTTAGTAAATTGAATAATGGTGGATTACGACAAGCGTTCCTCTCCCAGCTGCTTCTCGGTGGAAATTATTATTCTATTAGATTATATCACACCCAGGTGATCGTATTTCCTGCCTCTGTTAGAGTGGAAGCTGCTACACACAGTATATGAATGGAATTGTCTGTTACAGTAGGTCTTGTGTTACAGGTCATGTCTGGATTTAATCCCATATCACTAACCTGCCACTGATGTGTAGCTGGAGCTCCTGATTAACATTTAACGTTGGAACATCGACCTTAGAACACGTAGCTCACGTGTAAGAAGGATTTTTTATTAAGTAATAGACACAATATCATTTAAAAAACTTCACCAGTGAGGAGAAACAGAAGATGCGGCATAATCTCGATCAGATGTAAAAAAGGAAGTCTCGCCGTTCCGTATTTGGGCGACGCCATCGAGCTCAGTCTGAGCCGTGTTTAAGTACTTTCCTCTCTCTCCATTACACAGGTACCCAGTTAATGAAGCGTAAACAAAGAACGCTCTCAGGAGAATGCATTAGTTCGCACACAAACCCACCCAAGACTCTGTCAATTTCCTCACAGTCTTTTATATATTTATTTAGTGTGTTGGTGTTTTACAAGGACAAACACCAGACTTCCTGATGAATTTTTCTGCTTCTTCATGGCCCCAGACCTCACAGACCTCATGTTCCTCGATGAGAACAACTCGTTTATGTTAACAAACCTTCTCGGATCTCGCTGCCGTTTTTTGACTGCTTTCGAGCTGAAAAGATGTGCGGAATGCGGCATGATAGACAGCTGAACAAATGCTCATGAGTCAGAGCTCCATCTGAGAGATCTGAAGGCTCACTGTGGTGCAGATATTACCGAGACACGAGAGAGACGGAGCAGATGGGACATGCGAAAATGAACGATGTGACAGAGGTATGCGCTGAAGGACGAGTCTGAAATAAAAAGGAGTTTTAGGACAAATGAAAAAGAGACGAGAAGAGATACGACACCACGGAGATGATGGATGCATGTTAACGTTACCGTTTCTATAGCAACAGCTCGTTTAGAGAAAACCTTCTATAAGGGGATTTTATTCAACATTTCTTTTGAAGGAAGGAGTCTCCAGTGGCAGTGGTTTGTAACAGTCAGACATTAAGCAGTTAACCTCACAAATTCTCCAGTAACTATAAGAGAAATAAAGAGAGGCTGAGTTCTGTTAAACTCCTTCTGCGAGTCGCGCCGGATCTCCACAATGGCGTCAGAACGGGAAGAGGGTGAAGTCCGCAGGCGCCAAATCTGTTAAGTAGTGTGGGTGCGGAAGTGAGATGGTGTGAATTGCTCTCTGACGATGTTCATGCTCAAGTTGGCAAACAGTTTCAACATTTTCAGGAGTTGAGCTCATTGAAGGTCTTCTTGATCTCTCATCGTCCTCCGGTGATGTTCTTCCACTCTCAAAATGTGCATCTCGCTTGAAACACCTCACACGACTCGTTGCAGCATCGCCTGATGTCAAATGTACGTCGTGTCAAACGTCTCTGTGGCAGATTTGCCCAGTTTCACGCAGAATTTCATGTTTGCTCTTTGTTCTAACTCGCTGTCTGTGATAAAATCGCAGACGTGGAGACGCATGTGGGTCAGAACAGCACCAGTTACACCATTGATCTCCAAACTTTTTCATACCACTGCATACGTGAGAACGAGAACTAACATGCATTCTAGACATTTTACAACATGTAGCTATAAATGGATAAAAAGTAGGGTCTTTTTGAAAATTATTATTGTTAACAAATGTTCAACACTGGTTCCGTGTGTGTGATGAGGAGTTCCTGTTATTAAAGAACGTTTTTTATCTGTTTAAAAAACAAGTTTTTAGTTACCGTATTATTGATATATGATATGGATAAATGTACTTTTGTGTAAATCCTGCCTGATTTCCTGAACTACAGAAGCATAGGGATGAATTTCATACCAGAAGCTGCAGAACTTGAAACGAAATCATTTCTTTTCTTCAGCAAAACAGACGTCTGACACCGAATTGGCTTTTTTTATCGCTTTATTTCTTTATTTCCTCTGTTACATTCGTTGCTTTAACTGAAACTTTCCTCTCATTGATTTTACTCTTCCCTCTGCACTTGGCAGCTGCGCTTTCAAAATGTTCTTCTTTCATTTCCTTTCAACAATCGCTCTTTGTTGTTAGAAAAAAAAAAGAAAAGAAAGTGTCTGCAGAGCTGAGGAACCCTCTGTAGCTCGGTGAAGGAGACGTTAGTACGAGGCTTAGAGCTGGGTGCGGTCCTGAGCCACATTTTTTTCTCGACCTTTCGACTTTTCATTGGCTTTTGGCTTTTGCACTCGGTCACCCAGACTAACAAAACAAAAACATTTAGAACAAAAACAAATCAATGTAAAGCAGCTGTGCAGGGATACAGAAATTAAGAATAGAATTTTTCAATGTAAAAAGTCCCTATAAGTTTATCACTGATGACCGAGCCAGTGGTGACTGTGGCAAGGACAAATTTAGAGAAAGAAACCTGGAGAGGAACCAGAATCAGAAGGGAGGTGGTAACTTAGTGTTTGAAGCATTTTTAACTTTTAATCCAAAGGATGTGAGTTTAAATCCCAATCACACCAAGCAACTCTTGGGCCCTTGCGCAAGGCCCTTAACCCCATATCTGCACAGTTTTATGAAGATAAAAGTAAGAGCGTCTGCCAAATACCTTCTTTTACTATGGGAACCCATTTTTATCTGGATGGCACCAAATGTCCATCCATCATAGTTCCATCAATGTTGAGGTTTACTGTTCATAGAATCGATGGGTGCTTCCTAAAGCCTGTTGGCAATCTAGCTAGCTAACCTTTCTGTCTTTCTGTGTTCTTGATCTGTTCCTCTGAGAGAACTCTTAAAAGACTTGTAATAATTATCCGAACAACCTCAGCTAATGCTAATTAAGCAATAAAACACTTCATCATGCAGCCGATGGAAAATAAATTAGTGACAGAAGTAAAAAAATAAATAATAAAAATCAATCAACATACAAACAAACCTCAGGACAGAAACACTTTTGTTATCTGGAAGCACTGACACTGGAGACTCCCAAATAACGTCTGCATCACAGAATCCAAGTCCCTGCAAATGTGAGCCGTTACTATAACAACAATCATTATTATTAACATCAAAGCCTCTGTAAGCCAATCAGAACACAGATCTCATGGCATCGCACTAAATTTCTGACCAGTCGAGTGCTTCGTTTCTCCTTCACTCTTTTCGTCTGGATTCTTCTAATCCACTCGGGCAGGAACCTCATCTGCAGCTCAGATGATTCATCTCAATTTGTTTTGAATGAATGTTCAACAGGGTTCTGTGGCCTGATGCCTCTAATTGCTGTACTCATTCCTATTACAGAGCTGCAGCGTGACACGGCCGCCGCCATTAATCACACCGCAACACACGCCAACCACTCGGCCTAAACAAACACCACATGCTAACACTCGAGATGCTTTCATGAGCATTCGCACCAGCATCTGGTCCACTCCTGCTTATGGCTGAACATCCAACAGAAGCTGTGGAAATGTCTGCTCGCTTTCCATTCACAGTAACCAACGCTTTGGTGGAACAATTAGCAAACAATTTTTAATGACAGATGATCATGACAGAGGTTCCATTATGTTCTCACAATCGTTTATTTAACTGGCATCTTAGAACTCATTCCATCATCTGCTTACCATAAGATGATCCTGAACTCTTAGAAACTTTTGAGGAACTATTGGGTACTGGATGTATGAAGTAGCTGCATTCACAACCAGTGCAACTGTAAAGATAAAGGTTCTTCATGGGTTCCAAAATATTTGTTTTTTAGGGCATCCTGAAGAATCCCTTTAGAATTGATGAAGATCTCAGTAAGGTGATGTATTGCAGAGAAGCCTTCTAGATCTTATACATTTAAGTCTTTGGTTTTTCAACCGGTTCTTCTCCTAAACAATCCTTGAAGGTTCCAGAATTAACTTTGACAAGGTTTTCCTCAGTGGGTTCTGATCACAATGTCTGATGCTTTTGGGTTTGAGGTTTTGATGTTCTTTCTGAAGGGCGCTTAGACCACCTGTTTTCTTCAGTTGTTTTCCATTTGTGTGATAAACCTTTAAAGGTTTTTAGGTTCCTCAGTGGGTTCTAACCCTATCCCTATCCCTAACCCTAACCCTAACCCTAACTCTACTTCCCCTAAGTCAGAGAGCTACAGTATTTTTGAGTTTCGAGCAAAATCCACAGACTTAAAGCTGAATTTGATTCTTCTAATGTAAAGTGAGATCTGCAGGTTTCATGCACCTTTTGCTAACAGAAACCCAAGTTTTTGGTTCTTGCGTAATTTTACCACAACAATCAAACCAGTTACATTAGAACAGTTCTAAATCTTCTGTGGATCTTATCAACTCCATTGAACAGAAATCTTCAGAAATGCTTAGAACTCTACATGCAAATGAATAATAATAATTAAACCCACACCCAGATGTTCCCGTTTCTCTCTGTATTTCCTCCTGCTTGAATGGTTCAGGGGTTTTTGTTTTTTGGCTCAGCTGCCATACACGTTAGCTCTCCTTCCTCAGTATCAAAATCAAGTCACAAAAACTCCAAATGAATAATTGAAAAAGTTTTCTTTCTTTCTAACCTGTGTGGGTTTTCCTTCTCTGGCCCGAGGCTTTTCTTCTGCACAACTCATTCAGTTCCTCCTGCGTTCTGGTGCCATTTAAAAATGAATAACGTTCTTAGAAGAAAAAGAAAAGCGCAGTGAATTTTAAAAGGACCGTTAGCATAGCACGCTGCATACTAAACAGCGCTAAGCTATCAGGCCGCTTTTTGTATACGAAAACGCAGCACGCAAAACCCTCAGATTTTATCATTGAGTTAAATTTGATAGCAGTGAGAGTTTCAGAGCAGCGTTTCTTCTTTCAGAGCTTGCAAAAGGTTTTACAGCCATGAAAATGAAGCTCGGTTATTAGCAAAACCATCAACGCCGATGAAAAGAAGAAGGAGGAGAGGCATGAAATGTCAACTTCTTCTAAAAATCATTTAAAACACTAAATAAGTTTAAATATCGCATATTTCATATTCAAAATAATAAAAAATAAATCATAAATATGGTAATTTCATAAGTATAAAATAATATTTTGAGAAATATTTTAGTCATTTTTAAGCTCAGTTATATTTTTCAGAGAATTTGACACTTTTCTATTATAAACTTGATAGCAAATAATTAATTAATGTATTTTTTTAAATAATTAATCAACCAATCATCTAAACAACTATTTAATTAGAAATTATTTAATAATTCGATATTTTAATTAATTATCTACATACACATAATTGGTAAATTAATACCAAGATTAAGTCCCTGAATTTATATAATAATCCTAAATAAAAATTTATAATAATGTATATATCTTGCGAGGGAGAGAAGGTGGAAAAAAAGCGGTAGAGAGAGAAAAGATGAGTGGGAGAGAAAGAGAGAGATTTTGTTTGCTTCACTTGATCTGTCACTTCAGCTTCATTTCTTCTGTTCTGTTTGCTAGACGTCTGGAGAAAGTCCCATGTGGTCATTATAGGATTAAGGA
The DNA here is from genome assembly GCA_024362625.1 of Silurus asotus. Taxonomy (NCBI): domain Eukaryota; kingdom Metazoa; phylum Chordata; class Actinopteri; order Siluriformes; family Siluridae; genus Silurus; species Silurus asotus. The sequence continues at coordinate 1,927,291 of MU551711.1, forward strand.
TGGGATGATTTTCTGTCACTCCTCTTATTAATCCTCTTTTCTGTCCTCAGTGTTCTTCTCACACCACCCTGATGACGTTCTCTGTTCAGGAACATGCTCCAGCAGGTGGTCGGTTTTATCTGTGCTACATGAAATCAGCCGTGTTTAGCAGCAGTGATGCAACAAAACAATGATGATTAAGAAGGAAAGTAAACGTTTCAGAATTTTAGGACATTATTTAAAAAAATTATCATCATTACCACCACCACCATCATCATTATTAACACCACCACCATCATCATCACTATCATGATCATCATCATCATTAACACCACCACCATCATCATCACTATCATCATCATCATCATCATCATCATCATCATCATTACAACCACCACCACCATCATCATCATCAGCATCACCATCATTACCACCACCACCATCATCATCATCATTAACACCACCACCATCATCATCATTAACACCACCACCATCATCATCACTATCATGATCATCATCATTAACACCACCACCATCATCATCACTATCATCATCATCATCATCATCATCATCATCATCATCATCATCATCATTACAACCACCACCATCATCATCATCATCATCAGCACTACCATCATTACCACCACCACCATCATCATTACTATCATCATCATCATCATCATCATCATCATCACCATCATTACCACCACCACCACCATCATCATCACTATCATCATCATCATCATCATCATCATCATCATCATCATCATCATCATCATCATTACAACCACCACCATCATCATCATCACCATTACCACCACCACCATCATCATCACTATCATCATCATCATCATCATCATCATCATCATCATCATCATCATCATCATCACCATTACCACCACCACCATCATCATCACTATCATCATCATCATCATCATCATCATTACAACCACCATCATTATCATCATCAGCATCACCATCATTACCACCACCACCATCATCATCACTATCATCACCATCATCATCATTACCATCATCATCATCATCATTACCACTACCACCCCCACCATCACCATCATCATCATTACCATCACCACCATCATCATCATCACTATCATGATCATCATCATCATTACCATCACCACCATCATCATCATCACTATCATTATTATCATCATCATCATCATCATCATCATCATTACCATCATCACCATCATCATCACAATCATCATCATCATCATTACCATCATCATCATCATCATCATCATCATCATCATCAGTCAATATTTGAGGTGAAAGACAGAGTGATGTTACAGTGAGTGGGCTCTGGACTGTAGAATATGTAAGATCAGTGTCTCTGACAAAAGCCCATTATCCGATGTGTTGGTGTGGCATGTATATGTGTGTGTACAATATGTGTGTGTGTGTGTGTGTGTGTGTGTGTGTGTGTGTGTGTAGCATGGTCTCAGAGTGTATTTAGCCCTGCAGCGAGCCATTGAGTCCAAATTACTAAACTTACTTAAATGCCGAGGCATAAATTCGATGGCTGTGCGTTTAGAGCGCGGCACTTAGGCTTGAGAAATGGTCACGAGTAAGAAATAAAGAAGACGCTTTGAGATGTTCTGAAACCCATCCGAAGGATTTATGAGGACTTTCTTTCACGATCAGCACCGTTATGATGGAGCTAAATGAACTCGCTGGGAAAACGGACAGCCTCGTTAATAGTCGATGATATCCGATGTGTCCATACTGTTCCCGTCGTGTTCTCTCCTGTTGTACTCGAGATAACTTCTCTGATAGTTTTTAGAACCGATCCCTGAAATTCTGTGAGATCTAAAAAAAATAATAAAACACAAACACATGAATTTGCTTCACACCACGACGTTTGGTTTCATCAAGAGTGAAGACGACCGCTTTCCTCCTAAAATAATGCTTACAAATGCCTTGATCGCTAGCCATGGTCCTGAAATGATCTTTTCGCTTGTTCTCAAGGCATCTAATGATTTCTCACACTGTAGTAACACGTCATGGTTGTGAGTTGACAGCGGGGTCGGGGTGTGAGGCAATCGGGGTGAAGAGGTGTTGAAGATTCATTGCGCTGTGTAATGGGCCGTTAGACAGCAGACCACCCCGAGGAAGGTGGATTATTGACGGTCAGCGCTGTGATCATGCTAAAGGTCTTTTGCTTGCCCTGCTGCACATGTAGCATGCTAATCTGGCTACATGGTGCATGGCAGTCAGACAAAGAAAATCCTGAATATTTTGCAAAAAAATTCAAAAGTGTAAAACATGAGATAAATGTTCAATCTAAAACCTGAAAACAAAGTTATTTAAAAAGAGACACAGTTACAGCTCGGGTTTCCGGCTTGCTAGTGGAGATTTATTAAGTCATCTGGTCATGTGAGAGTGATAATCCACATATTGTTTAGGTGTTACAGGAACTTAGTGAGCATTAGAATGGCTTAAGCTTTTACACCTAGTCATGGATTATCAGCTTTTTCTGTACCATGATCACTTCCCAGCATTAAGGAGTTCACGCTGTTATTGATTTAAATGCATCAAAATAATGCTTCATTTTCATTCCACATTTAGTCACCATTCGCTGTTATAATAACCTGCACTTGTTTGGAAAGATGTTCCTCCAGATTGTATGGAGATTCATTTAGCCACAAGGATGTGCGTTAGTAAAGTCAGGTACTGATGTGGGAGAGGTTCCTGGGGGTGCAGTCAGTGTTATAGGGCTGGAGCTCTATAGCAGGAGATCTTCCACACACATTCAACCCATGTAAAGCAGATCTTCATGGAGCTGGCTTTGTGCACAGAGGCATTGCTGGAACAGGTCTGGATCTCCTACTTGAAGCGATGGAAATATTTTCAATAAAGACCTCCTATACAGCTGTGTGCCTCCAACGTGTACGGCTACAAAATGTGGGTGTCCCAATACTTTTGACCGAAAATTACTCTTTTTATTTAATTAGTTGTTTGTTTGTCTGTTTTGATTGCAAACAAAATGGTGAAAAAAACATGGAATGTACGGTTTAGTCAAATAATACACCTTTGCTTCCTCTGACACTGGAGACTTCTTCCAGAATACTCAATGTTACTATGGAAACGAGCTGTTACTATGGAAACGATAACATATTAGTTTGAATATAGCACTACCCAAAGAGCTGCTGATATAGGAAACTAATCTCAACGAACTTTCTGACGAATCAGAATCCTCAATTTAATACGTAATAGTAGCTACTTGCAAATTCTCGTAACAGATTTGTTGTTTCAGGCTTTCTGCAAGTGCCTTTTGTTTTCCGTACCTTTATTTTACAAAACTCACTGAAATTATATGAAACATTTTGTTCTTTCCCATTAGAGACCCCGAGCTCGGGATCACTGAGCTTTTAGCAGCGTTAGTGACCGGAGCGATGGAGCCCGGGATTAACGGAAACCCTCAGTAGCTCACAACCAGCACCGCCTCGGAAATAGATTGTGCAGCACCGCATCCATCCATCATGTCTGAATAATGCCCTGGTGTGGAATTTCAATGCGATATTAATCCCCGGACCAGAAAGATATGAAGCACAGCGGCCGTAGACCTAATTACAAAAGTGATGGAGAGCCGGAGCGTGAAAAGATTCTGGATGCATCTAATATGATCGAGTATTAATCACGGCAGGCTGCTCTGCATCGCGCCGAGCCAAAAATGTGATGAAACAAAACAGGAAGTGCAGTGGCCTCATCTAAAAAAAATAGTAAAAGGTTTGTCTGGCATGTCAGTTCAATCAAAACAGCCGTCCTCGCAAGATCCTCATGATTAGTTACAGGAGAAATGCACTGAGGAATCATTATCGATATTTTTCCCCTCGTTTTGTGGAGACTGAAATGACACCAGTGCCTCTGACGCCCACTTTTGCCCCCGTGTCTAGTGACAGACGCATCGTTTTTCCATCTGACTCACCACCCTGTGAATTATACCCTCATATTCGGCAGCGATTTGGCGCCGATTTTTCTCCCTCTGACATCTGATGCGTGCTCAGCCATGCAATTCAATTTCTCGCAGAGGAACAAATGAAAAGGGATATCTCCCTCGTTCTGATGCAGATAGATTCCTATTGGCATGCGTCCACAGGGACATCGTTTATTTCCTAAATAAACGCCTCCCTGATGGCAGCAGATCTGATGAATGACAAGAAACTTCGAGGCAATGAAAGGTAGCAGGAGGCAGGCTGTGCAATCACTCGAAACGCATCATCTCAAAGAGTCTAATCTCACAGAATTAGACTTTATATGGCACTGACTGGAGCTCAGAGCGCTCCCTGGATACGTTTCCATCCAAACATCTCACCAGTGATTCCTGAACAGATGATTTGTGTGGCTTTCCATCAATATCAGTTGAAGACACTTTCTTTTTTTTTAAAATAATTCCTTATTTAGAAGCTATTTTAGCATAAATAACGTAATCCTGCGTTTAATATAACGAGTATCCGGCTGCTTCATGCGTGTGGGTGGTGTAGCATTTCATTTATTTAAGTATTAATTGCTGACTCAGCTACAATTTAAGTTTAGATTAGCCAAGCAACCTAGCGATACTAAATTCACCAGATTCACTAATGATCTCACATTAAAAACACATATTATTATTAATTTTTATTTACAATTATTAAACACGATACGAAAAACACTCTGAAAAAGTAGTTTTTTTTCTGTAAATTCTGTCAGATGATTCGATTCCTAAACGTCTGCTCTAAATCCTCGAGCCTTGTCCTCACGCTGGAGCTCACTGTACATTGTGGTGCAGTTATCTGCTGGTGGAAAAGTGTTTGTAGGGATGTGATAAGAAGAAAAAGAAAGGATCTGAAATAAAAAGTAAGGAATAATCAGGCATAAGGAAACCCATCTGGTGCAATTTATCCTTCTGGGGAAACAGTTTTGAGAGGAATCACGCGATACTTCATCATTAAAGATGATTTTTCATGTGTGTTGCGTTTTATTTTGCCTGTTCCAGCTCGTGTTCCTGACAGACCTCGTTGTGGTAATGGCGCTAATTAGAGCTGCGCTTAGCATTGTGCTGTGCGCTAGCGTTGGTAGCGTTTCTCAGTCTGGATGCTCTACTCCCACTCCGCTGAGAGGGGATAAGAGGGGTTTTTTATCAGCTCATTAACGAGGGCTTCATTTGGGTAAAACGAGCGTGCTAGAAGAAGAAAACACACTGCAATGCCATTAGCCACGATGAGAGACTGAAATATTGGCAGGAAAATGATTCATTTGTGTTTAATTACACCAGGAGATGTGTTCCTGCGCCGGCTCTCCAGCACGGCTGTCAGACTGGGTTTAGCTAACGGGTCAGCTCGTACTTACGCAAATGTCAAGTTGGATGAAGCAGAAAAAAGGATATTTCCTATTGACCAATGACACTAACTCTTCTTAAATGTGTATTATCATTGATTGGAATTGATCCTGGTTAAAAACATTTATTTTCTTTATTCTCCAGTGATCCTGACCCTCTTTTGCTCTCTGGAGCTTCTGGATGAAGTTCTCATTAGATGGAAACCACTCACTGCTGCTGACGATGGCCTCCATATGGACATTACATTACTGTGGAAGGTAAACTTTCAGTAACCATGCCAACGGCTTTGAACTACAATTTCCAAGAACAGTTTTCGAGTCTCTGACAGTGAACAGCTGATCAGCTCAACAATAATGAACCATAAAGAACGAACATACGGTTTCTAGATAGAGATGGGTTCTGCTTTGGTGTCTGGTTCCTCTTAAGGTTTCTTCCTCACATCCTCCGGCTTGCTCATTCGGGCTAAACTTATTAATTATTTAATACATTTTTAGATGTGTATCCCAAACTTTTTATTTCTGTACATTGTTAAAAGCACAAAACATACAACATCATCATCATCATCATCACTGGTGACATCATCATATCATTACAGTTTATTAAATCATATACTGAATTGTATTAAATTGTATCGTATCATTTCGCAACACGTTGTATCTCATCGAAACATATACCACATGGTATTGTATCGTATTTAATGGCACTGTTATCATCCGATGATTAATCGTGTCATATCGTATCACACTGTACCATATCGTACCCTGTAGTATCGAATCTACTAATTATATCAAATTGTATTGTATTATATCGTATCCAATCACGTATCGTATCATGTAGACGCAGATTCAGTTTTATTACTTTGTTGCACATTAAAGAAGACTAGAATTTACTTTGTATTAAACTGCAGTCTTGGTCTTTCAGTACTAAAGACTGCATGGTTTACTGTAACTGTGATCTTCTCACATCAAATGTTACAGTATTTAGTTAAAAATTTGCTTTACTTATTTTTAATTGTCGTTACAACATGAAAAAAAGAGACGCCTGTAAGACAATCAAAAAACATCAAACCAAATCAATCCTGATGTTTGAACAATCTGCTGAATCTGAAGATTTTATTCTGTTTTATTTTAAAATTATTCCAAAATCAAGGGTATTTCTTCTGTTTCTTAAACAAAACCCACAATATGCACTTTAGATTTCAATCAAAAAGATGCTGAAAGTGTACGTTGCCATAGAAACAATTTATTTCCATTTCCATTATTTTCATTAGTTTTCAAAAATTTAGATTAATTAATAAAATGCAGATAAAATTTTTTGCGCCTGTGTCCACACTTATTTGGCTGTGGTTTGTTATATATTACATCAAATTACGTACAGTATAATATTCAAACCCTGCATGTGCTTCACGCTCGTGGATGTCTGAGGAGAAGAAAATGTGTTTCGACCCATGCATGATGACGTGAAATTAAATTTGTGAGAATCCGTATTTATTGTGAGTAACCTAACATGATACGGACGGAATTAATATCCGGATATTGTTTCTTATTCGCATTTCATTCAATCCGAGAATTTCTATTTTCATCACCATGTGAAGTAATATCTTCTGTTCACACCTCTGCAGTGTCTCAATCTTCTCTTCATGATGAATAATAATGTGAGTCGCAGCTTCATTCCTGTTCGATCGTCCAACTGTAATACTTCTGATCAAAAAGAAAGGAGGAGGATTTCTTCTGGAATGTTTTAATGGTTCCAGATTTTGGAAAATGGAAACCCTGCGTTCTCGCACTAACAATAACACCGGGGATGGCAAAAGTCCACACATCCTTCACTTAAGTAGAAGTGCAGACCTTCATGTTTTAAAAGACATGTTTTAGAAGAAGTTTGGGCTCTGACAAAGTAGCTTTTACTACTATCTCTTTTAGTGTCACGCTGCTAACTTATAACTTTTTATCTGTTCTAAATGTATCTTAAATAATAATTTTTCATACTCGATTCAACATGGACAAATATTAACGCTTTATGCAAATGTATGTAAATTTTGAGTGAAAATGAACTCAACATAGAGCATGAACACAAAAAGATCTTATCAACGTTTTAAAGTAATTATGGTGTTTTATATGCTGTGAATGATGATGACACCAAAAAGAACCTTTGCTATGTTTCCATACGGACGGTTAATGAGGTGACACCGGAGACACTGTACCTCTTTTAACTTTCATACAGATGACAGAATCAGAGAATATTTGTTTGATGTGAACTTGTTAATTTAAAAATAGACATTTCAAGTTTTCTATTTATATATTTATTATGTGTGTGTGAGGAAAATATTCATTAAGATTCAGGTTGTTTTGTTTAAGTGTCTGTGAAGAGAGATGACTTACAGTAGAGAGTCTGTTTCCTTTATTTAACCTTCACAGATACAAATGATGAATTGCTCTTATCTGTACGATTAACAAAAAAAAAAGAACATTTAACTTTGTTTCAGCTTTGGGAGGAAAAAATGCCACAAAACGCATCGCCGCGTTTGTAGACCCCGAAAGGGTTCGGTTGTATCATGGCGGATTTGGTGCTGATTTGAGACTCGGCCCGTCAGTAAAACAAATGTTTACTGATTAAAACAAATTTAATGAAACAAAAAATTAATGAGTGAAGTAAAATGTTGTCTGGAAAATAAATAGTAAAGTAAAATACTGATATCAGAAAAATCATGCATTACCATTACAAAGTATTTGTACTTCATTACTTTCCACCTCTGACATTTTGTGCACTGATTCCACAGTTAAATATTCAACAAAGAACAGGATTCATCAACCTGAAGTTCATTATTTTCCTACAACAGCTGCTGTTTTACTCCTCAAACACCACCGCAACTTATCCACAATCACAAATCCTACATTTATTCTTACATTTGCAGTCGTGGAACATCTGCCAAATGAGTTCTCATTCACTCAGGACACGGGGAAGGAAGAGCTCAGTGGTTGAGATGTTTGGCTTCTGATTGAAAGGTTGTGAGTTCAAATCCCAGCACCTTCAGGGCCCTTGATCAGGACCCTTCAATCTCAATGGCTCAGTTGAATAAAAAGATAAAATATAAGACGCTCTAGATTAAGGCATCTGCTGAATGATGTAAATGTTACCATTTTTCCTGCAGATCGTTTTCCAAAAGCTGAAAAAAGTATAATTTTTGTTACATTGGAGAAAAATGTATAAATATTAAGGAAACAGAAATGATCCTTATAGAAAATGTGCCTACAACTGAACTGCAGTAGAAATAAAAATGTACTAAAATAAACAAATGAATTTAATTGTATAAACCTGTCATTTTTAGCTGCACTTATCATCAGAGCTGCAGTTCCAGAAAACTTATCAACACCTCCTGACCAATCACTTGTTCTGGTTTTGTCACCTCGTTAGCTCGTTATCATGACCAGGCCATGCTGAGGATCCAGGAGTCACTTCCTGCTGTGACTCCGCCCCCGGTCCGGCTGTAGTCAGCATGCTGAGCTGAGAACGAAGGCGTTTGAAGTTCTCTCTCTGCTGCTCTGAGCGATGGTCAGGTGTTGATTATTTCACTGCTGCCTCTTTCTTCTTTATCTCCTGCACCTGTGTGGAGGCTGGGATGAAAGCAGGACTGAGCTCTTCTCAACATCCATCATTTTCTCAACATGGTTTTAACATGCACCTGAAGCTCTGAGCATTTTTTTGCTGTTTTTGATCCTCGAATGCTTTAACACTTCACTTGTCTTAACCTCAGCCTTTTATTCTCTGTAATCAGCAGAGCTGCAAAGAACATCAGTGTTTTTCCAAAACTCGGCTCTGCTCCAAAGCTCACGGGCCACGGCTCGTCAGGAAATGACAGGGAGAAGCTGAGCTTGTTGATGATGATGATGATGACGACGACGATGATGATAATGTTATTGATGATGTTGAACATTAATTAGTGTAGTAAAGCAGGGGAATAAACAGGATGTTTTAGCAATTTATGAATCCTCAATAATGAACTCTCTTTTAGATCAAAACAGTGATAATAAATCAATGAAAAGTGCAAAAGTTTATATCCCCCAATGCATTAGGAGTGAACAAGAAAATAAAACACACAAATATGTTTTTGTTTAAAAACAAATCTTTTTCTTTCAGTTTTCACACTGAGACGACGTTTTCAGTCAACGTAGACGTAGCTTTTAGAAAACGCTCTCCGACGTGGATACATTTTAAAATGCCTCATCACAGAATCGATGAATTTCGCATCACAGTGTGAACTGTGTGAAAACCTAAGCTTTTGAAAACGATGATGCATTTTTATTTATTGCCGCGACATTTTAAAGATCCGGAATGTAAATAAGCAGAAGGCGGAAATCAGGGCATTTTAAGATGAAAACTAATTTTAAAAGGCTCCCTGGAGAAGTGTAGATGTAGCTTCACTACCTAGCTTGCACTTTAGATAAAGACATATTGAGCTAAGGCAAATATATCTAATATTTAATATTTATATTTCAAAATACATCTAATATATTTTGACAAATCTTAGACAATTAAACTTCTTACACCCAATAGATTTGTGGGTGTGTCTGTATGTGTGTGTGTATATGTGTGTGTGTGTGTGTGTGTAAAATATAAATAGATAATTATCATATAGTATCAGTAAGAATCAGAATATTTTCAGCCTCATGTTGGGGGAGTCACGTTTCACACCTGGATGTGAACAGATGCAGAGGTCCTTGTGCTAAGACAGTGCAGCTGTCCGTGTGATTGATGAATCGGCCACTGAGGACGCTGATGCTTGCCGGGACACACATTAATCACCTGGGTGGTCTGGCCGATAGCCGAGAGCAGGGCCACAGGCTTCGACTTGTCCACACCAGTGGGTTTCTGTCAGCGTAACAAGACAGACCTGTGATCAATGTGTTTGGTGGCATGTCAGGTTCACTGGTCACTCCAGGCCCTGCTTTCCGAGCGCTCGGAACAAATCACATCATGAGCCAAGCTCCTTCCTGAGGGGACACTTTTACTAAAGGACACGTGAAAAGAGCTCTGGGTTGTAGTGTAGATGACGTGGCTCCGAGCCGAGAATCTTTGATAGACGTGACATATGGGAGCTCTGATAAACCTTTTTTTAATTAGAATGTTTGCATAATATTAGCTCTTGTTTAAAACAAAAAACAAACAAACAAATAAATTAATACATCGAGATTGCTGGAATATAATCATCAAGAAATGTTCTAGGAGACCACACCATTAACATTTCTTTGGGGCTGATAAGATCATCTTTTTTTCAGTTCCAGTCATTTTAGAAATTAAACCCTTGACCAAGACACCATCATTTACTGAAACAGGGTTTTGGAGAAATTCTGCATTCTGTATGTTCTCTATGAGTTGTATGAGCTGATGTGTATAAACTGTATGAGTCTGCATACGGTTCAGGTGGAAATTGGAAAAAGCTTCTACAGAACTGCAGAAATAGACATCAATCTTGAGGGCTGCTTTGTGTTTTCAGCCTGCTTTCTGTTTAAAACCCATCACTGTTGCACCACACTGTATCAAATGAGCATATGTAGTCAGAGATAATACATATTTATAATATCTACAATGCATCATAGCTAAACGATGTTCCAGCTGTGAAAATAAATGCTAATAATAAGCTGAGATCTTGGTGATAATAATTGCTCTGTACTGATACGATGGTTTGTGATTCATCCAGGGCTTAGATCAGTTTCATTCATGCAATCAATCAGGTCAGGACGTCTTTAAAAGACTAATTAATTATTTAATTCTGATTAACACCCAGAAGTCATTCATTTCCTGTTTAATATGCTCATATAAGTGCTTTGGGTTTTCACTTTAAAACCAAAGTGAATGCAGGTATGGAGGTCACACTTTGTACCCAAGAAAAGCTTCAGTTTATGTTTAAAAGAAAAGATTATTAATGTAAATAATTTAATATTTTGTTTGGGCTGGGCATCGAATGAGGTGCTGCACTTTTCAGATGTGCTTTAGATTCCTATGGACCATGAAGACCACATACCCATGGATTACTGTCCTTTCTCCCTCTGGGCAGGGTGATGTCCACACTGCAGGAGACCATTTCTTTGACATTTATACACGAGGGAGCAATTTAGCAGGTCACCTTGATGTTAACAGGATTTCTCAGACTGTTCCACTTTGGACGACAGCAATGAGATCTTTTAGTAATGTCTGGGGAGGAGAACATCCCTCAGAGGAGCTTTGAAACCAGCCCTGGTGCTGAAGATGTACTGTATGTTTGATTTATTGGTAGAACTTTGGTTACAGAGGTCATTCTTGGGTGTTTAGGACTATTGAAAGCTTCTGAAAGTGCTTTCCTATTGCGTTTTCCTTTGAAAACTAAATTTCTTAATATTGTTCTAGATCAGGTTCTTGTCTTACATGCCGTGTTGACGTCTAGAACCTGGCCACAGTCAGAGGACATTCTTGAGGCCTTTTGATAAAAGAAAATAAATTAACATTCCAGAGGGCCATGCTCATGAAAGTTTGAATTGATGTGGATATGGTTCGTCTTCCAGATATATCATAATCACGTATTGCTTTATGTTCCAGAACTGGTGGGATTTGGGTTTGGATGCTTCACTAATGAGGAGATGATCCGTCTTCCAGAAACTTCATTAAGCAGTCATTGGTCTATGTTCCAGAAGCTTAATTGATAGGGGAGATGGTTCATTTTAAGTTTGAATTGATGTGGATATGGTTCGTCTTCCAGATATATCATAATCACGCATTGCTTTATGTTCCAGAACTGGTGGGATTTGGGTTTGGATGCTTCACTAATGAGGAGATGATCCGTCTTCCAGAAACTTCATTAAGCAGTCATTGGTCTATGTTCCAGAAGCTTAATTGATAGGGGAGATGGTTCATTTTACAGATACTTTATTAGTGAATCATTAGTCCATGTTCAAGAGGCTTCATTAGTGTTGCAGTGGTCCATCTTCCAGAAGCTTCCTTGGTAAGAATTTTATTTATGTTTATGAAGCTTAACGGTTGGGCTTCACTCAACCCAAACTGAGAATTTATGGACTCTGCTGAAGTGTGTCCTGAAAAAGACATTGGATCATTGCATCTGCTTGTGTTTTGGCAATTTTTTTTCATGCCTCAGTATTAAGTACAAAAATGCAGACATCTGCCTACATGCAATGCATTTTTCTTGGGTTTTTGAAACAAGAACCAGGAAGGCATAGGTCCAGGTCTATCAACCAGAAACCTGAGTTCATAGATCCTAGTAGTATTGTGTCTTTCTGTCACATCGTTTCAGGCCTTTTTTAGATTTTTAGGATTGGATACTGGAGCTGCAGGAATGGCCGAGGCTCACAATAGAATTTCAGACCTCTGGAGATACCAAGAGCACTGAGGTGGAATCGGAGAATCTCTCACTTCTCTGATGAGATATCTGGGTTACGTTTCTACATCCAGTGTGAAACATGCCAGGGTCTAAGAATACTATGGAGAACTCGATATGCAAAACAGAAATAGTACAAGTTGAGACGAGCTATGGAGTTCAGTGCTATTTTAGCATCTCATAAGTACCTGCTGTGCATTCAGAGAAACAGTGTTGAACATCTGAAACAGAATATTTATAGACATGAGCACATTATTAGTGATTTTGTTAGTGTAAAAATAAGACAGTCATATTAATAGCTTTAAACACAGTAGTGGGCGGGATGGTGCAGATGTAGCACCCCAGAAGTGATGAGTGTTATAGGGTCTGGGAGGCTTAAAAAGGCAAAGAACACATTGTCTGTCATCTTGTTGGTTAAACATAGATATGCCAGAGAAGTGTGAGGAGAAACAGTGCAGAGAGATGAAGATGATAATTAAATAGGAGGTAAGCAATCACCTAGTGCTCAGCTGCATGGAATCATTTAATGAATGTGAGAACAGGAACATAGATAGATAGATAGATAGATAGATAGATAGATAGATAGATAGATAGATAGATAGATAGACAGACAGACAGACAAACAGACAGACAGACAGATGATAGACAGACAGACAGACAGACAGACAGACAGACAGACAGACAGACAGATAGATAGATAGATAGATAGATAGATAGATAGATAGATAGATAGATAGATAGATAGATATGTTTCTTGTTTAGCTTGAGTTACATAATCGCTACATAATCGTAGTTGACGTAATCGCTACATTTCCAAAGAGAATGGCTCATTCCATTGTTTTTTTGTAACTGGTGCTGTTTTGACCCCCGTGTTCTGACCCCCGTGTTTTGACCCCCGTGTTCTGACCCCCGTGTTCTGACCCCCGTGTTCTGACCCTGATTTCATCAGAGACATCAATTTAGAACTAATAGCAAACGTGAAATTCTGCGTGAAACTGCGCAAATCTGCCACGAATACGTTCGACATACAGTGATTCTGTAACGGGTTGTTTCGAGTGGCAACACTGCTTCAAAAACTAAGGAACATCACTGGAAGATAAAGTGCGCAAATATGTCAAAAGCATTCGGCAACTCGTGCATGATGATCGTCGGAGAACGATCCACAAGATCTCACTGATGCACCAACCCTACTCTCCTGATTTGGCTCCTGCGGACTTCACCCTCTTCCTGAAAGATGAAGATGAAGATCGATGGTCGTGGTTTTGACACCGTTGCTAAAATCTGAGAGAAAAGAAGACTTTGTGGACACGTTTCAGAAGAACACGGGGAGCGATGTTTCGCTGTGCAAGGAGACTATTTTAAAGGTGATGGTCTCAAAATGTTTAAATTGAGTCTCAAGTTGAGTCTCGTATATTCAAAGTTGGTGTATTTAGACGTGTTGGAGGATCAGCTTACTGAAAATGTAACATTTTATTTTATTTTTGATCAAAGGAATAAAAATTAACTAAACAACCCATAAAAGATTTGTTCATTTTGATGATCTGATCTTTTCATCACTTCAGCGGAGGTCAAAATCAGCATCCTCCTTGTTTGGATCATTCATCCATCTTTACTGATCAATAATGAGAAGGTAACTCATCCATCTAGACTTTTCAGTCCGGTCAGCTCCCAGGAGGAATCTTCAGGAGCACACGCATTTAAGATCTAAGTGAATGAGTAAGTGTGTTATTATACCTGGTTGAATTCTGATTTCTGATTGGTCAGGAGATTTTGATTAATTTGTATATAAAAGCATCTCTGACTGAATTGCAGTTTTCTAATATGCAACATTTATTAAAGGTGTCTCCAGTGACTTAGTGTAAAATCTCATGATTGTGAGGTTCAGGAAACATGGAGTGTTTTATTCTTCACATGTCCTCTGTAGTCATGGAACAATAGTCAGATCATCAGGTTCTGGTTTTAGCATTTTCTTCTCAACAGCAGTAGTTTAAAAGGACATCGATGCGTGATAAATTCAGCTCTTGATTCTTTTCACTCACACAATAATACACTGCAGCCACCCGTTCATCTTCAGCACTAAGTGCTGGCCTCTGGTCAAATGGTCCATTACTCTAGCTGGCCCTCTCAGCACCCCTTCATTACCTGCATTATCCAGTTGGACCTGAGCCAGGCTCTGGGCTCCACCAGGGTCACATGGCTAATGCAGTTTATTCGTCCTTGCCTTTGCAACTTTGCAAAAAAAAATAAAAAACATTTCACAGTAAAAATGCAGATTCAACTGATTTGTATGAAACCACCAAAGATCCTTTGCTTTTTTTCCAGGCTGTTTGATACACACGTGCATGGTGCAGAACAAACCAGCTTAATTAAATGTTTACACAAAGTTTTCCACCAAAGACAAAGCAAAAGCCTGATCTCCATTTCCAGAGCTGATCTTCTGATTTACTGTTTAAATTCTTTCAATTCTTCTACGTCAAGCTAAACAAATCACACAGCGATGTTTGCTAAGTGCACAAGGTCAGGGTCGTGTTACGCTGCACGCTCTGTCGGCGGAAACGAGTGTGCGTTCGCAGATGAGCTCGTGCGGCTCGTTCTAGCTAATTGTGAATGACAGGCGACGATTTCAGCGTTCTCTCAAACCAATTAAAGCACCGAGCTCGGGCTGATGTTCCGGGGGGAGAAGCTTCATGAGCCCGAAGGTGGCCGTTTGTTACTAAATGCCTCAATTTACTTCCACGACGATGTTCCGAGCCATTAATTGACTGGCAGTCGGTTTCCGGTTGAACATTTCATCCAGATTGTTTGCTTTATTACAGAACCGAAGCAGACGGCGTGAATAAAGAGCTTTCATTGTCGTTCGCTTTTACAAATGCGTTGCCTTTATGGATTTTTTATTCGCACAGCCTGGCATTATGAAAAGGGACATGAAACTTGTTTCGCATGATATACAGCTCCAGGTTTTGATAAAAGCATGAAAGATCGAGTCGTATATTAAGCGATATGTGACTCTGTGAGAGCTGGAACCTCTGGATCAGTTGTTCAGAAAGGAACTCAATTCTCTATTCTCAAGATTTTTCTTCTGATCTGAAACGTTTGCTTAGTTTTAATGTGATTGACAGGAAAGAAGGATGTTCTCCTACTATCCAGACATCATCTCCTGGACTTCCAGGCCCACCTGACTGTAGCAACACTGGATTTGAACTCAGAGACAATAAAATAATGACAATTTCACCCAGACCTTTTTTCTTGAGGAAGATGAAGGCTTGTAATTTTTTTTTTGGAGTTGCATTTCACCTCGTCAGCAGCAGGGGGCCGGAACAACTACTCAACGTTTTAATTTGCCAAATATTTTGATTCAAAACATCTGCTTTCAACGAAAAAAATTTTTTACACTTCACTTAACTGCATTATATAATTATACACACACACACACACACACACACACACACACACGCACACACACACACACACACACACACACACACACACACACATTCCACATTTATTCTCCATTTGCTGTCATAATAAACTCCACTCTTCTGCAAAGATGTTCCACTAGATTTTTGTTGAGATTCCTTCAGCTACAAGGTTGTGAGTAAAGTCAGGTAGTGATGTAGGTGAGAAGGCGAGGAGGTTTCTTGGGTGCACTCAGCGTTCACATTCATCCCAAAGGTGTTTAATAGGGTTTGAGTTTCATAGCAGGAGATCTTCCACACACAGGGGTAGTGTCATGCTGGAACAGGTTTGGGTCTCCTAGTTCAAGTGTAGGAACATTTCTTGCAGCATCCACAGACGTCCAAAACAATTGTGTGTCTCCAAATTTATAACAGTTTGGGAAAGAACCAAATGTGGCTGGAAAAGTCATGTTCCCAATACTTTATATCTCATGTATCTCAGCTTTAAGAGTTCCTGAGTGTGAAAAACTTTTTCCATTATAAAGAACCATTTGTGAAATCGAGAGGTTCCACAGAACCAAACACTTTCACATGTAGCTACCATTGAGGCGTTATCTTCAGCCTCAGGCTCAGGATTGGTCAAGATGGAACAGATGGAGCTAAAAATGGCACACGTTCGTTTTGTACATCGACGACTGACGTGTCTCCGTAGTTCAGCATGGAAATGTCAGAGATGTGTGCGGAGGAACGGAGCAGAGAGATAAATATACTGATTGCGTTTGCGTAGGATGAGAGCCATATGTTCCTACACGTTAATACAGAACAGTTAATGAAAGCAGAGCGAGAGAGAAGTTTCGTATTCAACCGATCAAAAACGTGAACGTGGTTCATCAGTCATCACACAGTTCTGGAGTATGTGCCGTAATTGTGAGCCTGAACCTGCGTTTACTTCTCAAGCAGAAGTCTGGAGTGATGTGTAGACTCCTAAAAATAAAGGTTCCTGAACGGTTCTTAATGAAAGAAATGTGGTTCTTTAAACAACCATTTACTGAAAGGTTCTTCAAGATACCAGAAATGGTTCCTTTATGGCTTCTATTCCTGTGAGGTTTGGTTCTTCTTGGCGTCTTGATTTATAAGTGTATTAGCAGCAGATAATTCAGAAGAGGAGAATACACATTTTCCTTATTAATTTCTAACACTTATCGTCTCCCCTCTTTTTTTTTTACTCTCCAGCAAACTCTGATGAACCCTGAACCTCCCTGAGATCGAACCCCATCTCCTCACGCTTTCATGTCCAAAGGCGAGCGCTAATTATTTTTGATTCAACCTACGAGACGTTATCAGAGACGTGTAATCCGGTCTGAGCGACCGTCGTCAGATCTCCCAGACGCAAAAAGGATCAGAAATCATTCTGATCACGGAGCTGCTCTTTTCATCCTCTGGTATAACGTGACATTTTCATAATATCTCGCGCATAATTTGGCCTTAAAGAGAGAACGCTAGCGTTGTGCCTGAGACGGGATTCGAGTTCGGGGTGAAGTCAGGACAGAATTATTCCGCAAAATAAATAAACGAGAGTGCGGTTTAGAAAAGTAAACCCTGGTGTTAGTGGAATCCTGGATTCTGATTGGTCAGGAGGTGTTTATTAATATTCAGTAACAAATGCATTAATGTTTATAAACTTATGAAAGTTGTGTAGAACTTTTGATTTGTATGAAGAGACACTTTCTGTGAAGAGATGTTTATTTTACATGAATGGAAGGAGTCTCCAGTGTCAGTGCTTTGGAACTATCTAAAGTTTTCAGACATCTTCAGGTCAGAGGAGTTTATACTTTTTTATATTAATGAATTGTATTTATATTAAAATGTTTTCCAACAGTCCAAATAAAAAAAGGACATTTATACCATATTAACTTAAAAGTATAAAATGCAAGAATGCAAAACTATGTAAAATAATAATAATAATAATCATAATAATAATAATAATTCCAAAATAATACTTACACGATAACAATACATTAAAATTCATTGGAAAAGAAACAAATAAATAAATACATGGTTGGATAAACAAACAAACAAAAATTAATGCATTTCATGCTAAAAATAAGTAAATAAACAAATAAATAAGCAATAATAATAATAATAATAATAATAATAATAATAATAATAACCCATAAATATAAAATCAAATAAACAAAAGCAAATGGAATCAACAAACAAATGAACAAACAAAAAACAAAAGCAAAAGTGATTTGAGCGAAAGAGGAAGTCATTAATAAATGTGTTAATAAATTAAGAAGACACTGTGGTGATTCTAGGATCCCATCACGTCCACACTCTTATCTGCTCGAAAGTCCAGACTTTCTCCAAGCTTTTTTTCTCCACATTTTACTTTTGCTGCCTTTCAAAACTCTGAAAAATTGTACTGGAAAATTGTAGCATTGGTATAAATCCTCCTCCATCCCAGGGTTTGCAGAGAGAGCTTTCTGCAGCAGGGTGTGGTCTCTCTCTGTAGCTGAATGGGAAAAGTGTGTTCTTGCTGAAAACCTACCAATCTGATGCTCAGGTGTTCACATAATATATTCAGCGAGGATCCTATTTTCTTTATTTAAACCTGTATGCATTAAGCTGTGAAGATCCCTGAAGATCAGACGTAGAATTTATCACAGTGTAGCGACTGTAGATGTTTTAATGTTTATCTTTCAGAGCAGTGAGTGGTGTTAGTGTGCGATCGCTGTCCCAGTGTGATCGCACATAATTAACACAAAGTAAGCTCATGATGAACACAACCTGGATCTACAGATGGGTTCGTACCTCCACAGTGTGATGCAGTAGATGTTCATGCACCTCCTCGGTTGTAAAATCCACACCGGGCCGAGTTATAGTTTGTTAGTTAGTTTATAAGTTTGTTTCTTAGACTTTCTGGAACTTTAGATCAAATTGTTTGGCTAAAATATGAAACAAATGGTTGAAGTATGAAATATGAGGGATGTTATGGGATGTTATTGTTTGTCAGTGTAAAATAAAATAAAATAATTGTTATAAAATATCCAATCTTGGAGTGCTAATGATAAGAGGTTTATTCGGGATATGTTTATTGTATGTGATAAAATAGTTAAATAGCTTACTAGCAGGTTTTTAGTTACTAGCTAGTTTAATGTTTACCTTAAATAAAACAAAAGTAATGATTAATAAACTCTTGGAATTGAGTGATTCGGCTCAGAGTCAGTGTCTGGAGTCGACTCGTGTGTCATTTAACCACAATGCTTTTTTGTTTGTTTTAACAGTCGGGTTTGCAGTTGGTTTTGTTCATTAAAGTGATTTTGTACAAACAGCACATGATCAGCTTCTGCAGGTGAAACAGTCTCATGTACACATATTTTTTATTGATTTTTAGAAGTGAACCTGGTTTTGAAACAAAATGTGCCGAAAGAGTCGACTCATGATTTTGGTGAGTCAAATGAATTAGTGAATCACTGCAAAAAAAATGACTTAACTCCCACATCCTGCGTGTTCGTACTGAACCTCATATGACTCAGGGATGTGAATGAAACTGTCAGGCTCTAATAAGCGTATCCAGCCAAGCCCTTTGATCACGCCCTGTCAGGAAGCTTTACTCGACGCCTATAACAGTCCTGGCCTCCTGCAGCGCTGTGTAATCAGGGAGCTGTAAATGGGAGTTAATGAAGGTGCTGCAGGTTTATCCAGGTGCTTTCAATCTTTGTCAGAAGTCTCAGGTCAGAGTTATCCACAGATCAGCGTCATGCTGAGAGCTTCAGAGATGAGAAACCTTCACCCGCGGCATACAGGCAGTTTCTATTGTTTCGGATGGCAATTTAAAACCTGTCTCAGCTCGTGTAATGATGCAGGATTGGCAGATGGTGAAGGGCACAGATGACTCTGCTTCGACTCGAACGCTTTCAGACTTCAGGAAACAAATCCCTGATTATGAAGAAAATTCACGCTTCATTGTTTGATTCCAAATTTGTGAAACTTTAACAATTGACTCACACAAAAGAAGGTGCAAATTACATGTGGAAGGTTTCGTTCCTTTCATTCCTTATGTAATTCGATGCCCCAAATCCTACAAGCAGAGATTTAAAATCTCATTTAAAACTAATATTTTTATTGTTCCATGGCACAGTTGTGGTTTCGAGCCAAAATCAAAGCAACACAATACAATATTCATGCTTTATAAATATTCTAAATTGGACACAAATAATATTTCAGAAGATTTACTGCACCTTCTTTGCTCTGGTTTCAGCCACTGTGATCACAGACACACATTATAATGAATGCACACATTTTATTTATATATGAAATGCATGTTTTATTTTCTTTGAACACGTGCAAAAAATAAACCTGACTGATAGTTTTGGTGTAAAATAGAACCTATAATTATCCAGATTATATAATCGCACTTTTAAGAAGTCTTTATTTAGAGGGCAGATTGCTGGAGCTGGGATTTGAACTCATGAGCTTCCGATCAGAAGGTAACCATTGAGTTAGCAAATAACGAGGCATAGCGACCGAAGAAGCTATTCATATAAACATTTCTGCAATCTCTTTGGCATGTCTTCTGTGTTGTACAAAGACTCAAATAAGAGGACGCTTTGGACCAGTTTGCGTGGTCATACAGTATCAACACTACTGTGATGTTAAACTATTCCTATGAACAGGAACACACACTGATGCTATCTACAGCAAAATAGCTTGTGCAGTTGGTAATGTGGAGACTTTGGTATGAATTAAATGAAGCTGAAAGTAGAAGAAAAGACTAATTAGATCTGTAGTAAGTGGTGGAGATGATCCAATAACAAAACCATTAGGGACAACAATAAGCCTTAGGTTAAAACATTAGGTCGTTCAACGTTAGCTCAAGGTTAATCTCGCTAGGAGTTGGTGCTCGATATGAAGAATGTGATGCTAATTTTTTTTTATTTTGCTCAGATTGATATATCTATGTTGCATTTTGGGATGGAGAAGCGAAATAAAATGATTAATTAATCCTTATCTAAAGCTACATTTATGAGATAATTGCTTTCTTTTAGAGTTTAGCATTATCCAGCAGTGCGCTAATGCATGGCTGATGATTGCTATCTTAAAGAATGTCCTCAGGGAAGTCTTTAATACCTGAAGAACAAAACAACACAAAGAACACACTTATATGGATTGAAAGCTGCTCCTGCTGAGGATGTGACAAACACCAGATTCAAGCTTTTAAAAAAAAATAATAAAAAATGGTCTTTCTACCTGAACATATAAGAAGTCTTTATAGTAGGGTTCACCCTCGCTGGATCTTCAGAACCACGATAAAACACCTCGCCTCAGGTTTAAGTGATAACGGCAGCACTGCTAGACCATAAAGCCACAAGCTCCGTGTCGCTAATCACAGCCATTCATCACCGCCCTGCTCATTTCCCAGCATGCCGAGCTGAGCTCTCTCTTTCTCTCTCGGCCGTGTTTAAGAGAGCGGCGCAGATGTTGGCAAGCGACAGTCAAACACTCACATATAAACATATACTTCAGAAGAATTCGTTTTGCTTTATACACAGGAAGCAGAAAAGAGCTGGAGATCAAATCCATGACAGGAAACAGGAAGGAATGAAAAACGTATCATGTTGGAAATGTCGAGAAAACTCTGAACTCTAAACTTCAAACATCAAACATTTACCAGGGGGTCTCAAATGGTTTCGAGACCAGTTTTGTAACAAATGGCAGCACAAGACTGCACGCACAGTCACAGGGAGCACCGATCTTCATAAGTTAGTGTGCCAAAGACATCATGCTGTGTACATCGGGAGCAGTGCAACTGGTGCTGTTCTGCAATTTCATCATGGACAGCAAGTTAGGATGAAGGTTCTTTATCGGTGATGAAATACTGGTGTACATGTTTAACCTGAGATGAAGCAGTGGAAGAGCCTATCGTCTCAACGAGTGAGGAGGGTCTGCAGCTCAACCAAGTGTGCGCTCATAATCTTTTTCGACATTTTTTGCATTGTGCAATGCGGAGATCCGACGCGAATCGCAGAAGGTGTTTGACGCACTTCGAAAAAAATCCTCCAGGACACGTTCCAGAAGAACGCTGGGGGAGATGTATTACTGTGCAAAGAGTGTATTTTAAAGGTGACGGTGTGGAAACGTAGATAAATGAAGTACTTTCTTGTAAACAGAGCAAGTCTCCAAACGTTTTGATACCAACTCATATCTATTATATATATATTTGTATCCAGAGTGACTTACATTTGGTCTCTTTTATAAAAGAAAACAGTTTCAGGCGTGTTCGAGGCTCCAGCAGTGGCAGACCGGTGAGGCCGGGGTTTGAACTTATGACCCTTTTTTTTTAAATAAATCATATGAGAAATGAATTTGTTTTTAAAACGATTCACGTTTTTTTCTACACATGAATTTTGTTTAAACTGAAGCTTTTCCATGGAAAAGCAGTTTGTGTTTATCAGCTTTTATGGTTAAATTGCTGAGAAAGTCATGGCCATGCTGTTTCTCCGACGGCCTTTCGTTCCTGCAGGCAGATTTTTTTTCTCTTTCACTTTTTGTGCCATGTCAGTGGTTTTATAAGTGACTCTGAAACCTTACAGCGATAGTGTAGGATTTGCGGTTGTGTGGTTGTGGAATGTGTGTGGCGTTGTGTATGTGTTGTAGCCAGCAAAACCGAACAAATAACTTTAACATTGTTATTGATCTCCACGTGACTTCTGTCGCTTCTAAAAGCGCATCAATTAAAATAAATACAGTTCTGGAGATTTTTCATACACCGTTAAACATTATGAGCACCTTCCTAATATTGTGTTGGTCCACTGATCCGTGTACGTTGGGTCTTATTGTTTTTCAGGAAGCACCTTGATCGCCTCATGGTCATGATGGATGCGATATGGCAGATTTAAAGAAACTTTGGTGAGGCAAAGGTTTGTAAAGAGTGACAGTATTCAGGGTGTAGAACGATGAAAGAAAAACTAAACACCAAAGGGGCTAATGCCAAACAAGACTGGGAAAACCAGGACATAAAAAAGCACTTCACAGAGGGAATAGTGATCAGTGTGGACATCAACGCCATTAAAGGCGGGGCTTTGGTTTCTGGAAGCATTGACGAAGCTGATATTTAGTGAGCTGCATTTTTGTGATATAAATTTCATATATGTATCTGAGGTGACTTGGCAGGTCCTAAACACTCACATGGTGAAACTGCATTAGCTTTACAATCATGTTAGCATGCCCTCACATTAGCATAGCTTCTTGCTGATGCCCTCTTTATTGCAGCCTTATTTACTGTGGCTCACACACACAGCGCTGGTTAATGAGGGCATGAGTGATTGAAACAGTTTCTTCATGGAGTGATGCATCAGCCTCTCACTACGGTCAGATGGAATCAGGGGGTGGTGGTGGGGGGTGCTTCCATTTACACCCCGGTGCCTTGTGCTCCATTTCAGGTTTATTTAATTTGATCTTAACTTCCTTCTTTATTAGTTTGGCCACGAGGCACGTTTGCAAGGAACCCACCGGGAACGGGTTGTGATAACACTGAAAATGAGCACAGCTCAGAGACGGACTGAGGAAATACTTTGAAGAAATGGGTGAGATTATAGTGAGATTTATAGCTGATGATGTCGATATGCAATGCGGAAGTGAAGGTGTTTACACATTCGTGTCTAAAGGAGCTGATTGGCGATTATTGCGCTGCTGAATTCTCAATCCTGATTGGTCAGATTGTTGTAGCGCATGATGCTGTGGAATACTTGAATTTGGTACATTATCATTATTGAAACTATGGCCCATATAATGTCCCTTAGTTATTAATAGAGGTCGAGGAACTGATAGTCGATCGCCGGAACTATCGGCCGATGGTTTTTCCGCCTTTCGACACGCTGTCGCCACGAGAGCGACCTCTAGAGGTGAATCACTGACGCCACTGTCAGTGGAATAAAACACACCACTTTGTTATGGTATTTTTTTCTCTCACCTTCATTCTGACTCATTTTCCTCTGTTCTCCGTGTGTTATTAAATGAGTTGGTGTGAATCAAATCTCCTGGCAGCAGAGTAAAAAAAAAGCTCTAAAAGCAGAGTTAAATGCAGAACTTGAATGTTCGTACTTTTACCTTCATCTTGGAAGTAAAAATATATCAAAAGCTCTTGAGTGGAAAATCAGAAGGAAATAGCAGCCTAGCGGCGACCCGTCCGGCCTCCCCGTGGAGCTCCAGCAGCTCCCGAGCTCATTTCAGACACTTTTACATCGTGTTGTTCCGCTCGAGTTTTTTTTGTAACCTGTCACTTGCCAGGCAGTGAGATTTCTGATGGGTTACGGTTCTAAGGGTTTCAAGGCTTCTTTCTCTTTGTTATTAAAAACTTTAAAAGTATTACGACTTGAAAAAAAGCAGCAACAGCAAATGCAAATAATATCTTTTAACGTGCAAAAATATAAACAACAGTATAAATAACACACAAAACACACCAAAAACATAAGCTGGAAAAACAAACGAGCGTGTAGAAAAAAGCAGAAGACAAAAAGGGAGTGATGCAAAATATGAATCAGGTGCAAAAAACAAATATGACTTGGTGAAGAGGCTTGTGGGTAATAAAGTCCATAATCCTCACAACATCTGTATCTTCACAACTTAACCATTGCATGAAAAACTTTATTTTTTTTAGTGATTTTAATAGTGGATTTAAATTTTTATTACAAGACTCTTCACTTAATCACCTCAGTTTCTGTGTAAAGACTCGAATGTGACTCTCAGCACACTGATCTATTAATAGAATGAGATTAAAGACTCAAACACTGATTTCTATTACAATCATTATGAACACAAAACCTTCAGTAAAAAACGTATAAATGAGGTCACGTGTGTGGTGGTGAGTTCGAGTCTGGAGTTTCTTCATCATTTGTTCCTCCCTAAATGTTCTGCTTGATGTTGAACTGATGCTGAACTGTATGTTGGTGATCAGTAGATGCACCGAGCGCCGATCAGAACACGTGTAAAACAGACGTGCGCTCGATCCTGATTGGTGACTCGCTGCGTGTTTCAGCAGTTACGTTTTTATCCTCGTAAATAAAAATACACGACTGATTTTATGAAATATAGTTGAGTAAATAGTACGAGATTTGACTTCAAAATGTAGTGAAATTACAGTAAAAATCTCCCCAAATGTAAAACCTCAGTGAAGAATAAACGACTTGAATACTATAATGAATTACAGTCACTTCAGTACTGTTCATCACTGATTTTTAACGTCTGATGTCATAAAACCGCTTTAGAGAATTAAATGCACTACGGACAAAATGACCATAAGATAAATATCCTGTTCCACATTTCATCCCCAATGTACTGTTCTAATAACCTCCACTCTTCTGAGAAGATGTTCCACTTGTTTTTGTGCTTGTGGAGTAAATATTTATTTACATACCTAAAAGTATGTGCACCCCCCTCTGCACTCTCTACACTCGGAGCTCACGCTTACTAATTCTGTCTGCAGGAGTGTTGGAGATCATGAGTGTGACCTGCTGTAACACCTGGTGTAATTATACACAGTTGAGCTTCACAGGATCTCAGACAGGTAAGAACAGCAAAATGTGCCAGCAACAACCATTACACACTCGTGAGAAGGTGGAGGAGATAATAACAGCAGATGAGGACTAAATGTGGAACGAGATGTTCAAAAACACATGTTCTGTTTAATAGTTAATGGTGTCCATAATACGTTCATATTTCATATTTTTATGTTTTTAGTCACGTGACCGGATCAACTGGAGAGTCTCGGGTTGCTGTGAAAGTGACTGCTTTCCCCCTGACAACGCTGCATCGATTCGAAGAGACTGAAACGAAATAAAGGGCTGACAGAAACCACACAAGATGACAAGAAAATGTTTTTTAGCAGGTTCTCAGATGTTTCAGTGTGGATTAGCGATTATTGAAGAATGTATGAAGTTCCTTAAACTCCTTCTAATTCACATTTTATTAGTTTCCTACATATGCAGTACAACATGTAGGGAAATGATTTCTACGACTGGCTCAGGACTTTAAATGAAAATCTTTTCCCATTAGGGGGCGCCACAGCAGATCCTCCGTCTCCATACCCTCCTGTAATCTACATCTGCCTCTTTTAAACCAACTACCTGCATGTCTTCCCTCACCACCTCCATAAACCTCCTCCTTGGTCTTCCTGGTGGCTCCATCCTCAGCATTCTCCTACTGATATACCCCATGTCCCTCCTCTGCACATGTCCAAACCATCTTCAGTGGCTGCTGGGATTTAAACTCATAACCTTCTGATTAAAAGTACAACAATCCAAAACTGACAATCTGAATAACCACTGGACGTGAGCAGAAGGTTCAGGAACCTTAGCATGAGGACATGCTTGAAAAATCCACCACATCACCTTCACCAATCGCAGCATTCAGACTTCTGTAGATCTCTGCTCTGATGAGTTCACGTTCATACACAAAATAAAATCCAATGTCAGACCTCTACACCACGACTAAACATCACACTGAGCCGACTCCTGATGGTAAAGCTCATGGCCTGCTGAAACACAATGAGGAAAGGTGTGTTTCTTGATTAAATTACTCAGTAGGAACATTAGAAGCTTAGATCTTGCATCATGTCCTGAGCATTAATCTCAAATGAAGCTCAAGCAGGATCTGTTCTTGATCGTGAGTTTTCAGTATCTTAATGACTTTATTCATTTAGTGTTGAAGTTTTTCTTTCAGAAGTTTTGTATAATTCGTCTCTGCCCACTGATTTATTTTGTAAATTAATCAGAAGAAGAAGTATTGTATAGGAAGTAAAAGTTTGTGGACACCTGACCATCAGATTGCTTTGTGCTTCTCTCTGAACATCCCATTCCACATGTAGTGCCCATGTGCTGGGAAGATGTTCCACTCCACATTTTGTGGAGATTCATTCAGCTACAAGTGTGTTAGTAAAGTCCATTGTTCATTGCAAAGCTGTCCACAACCTCCAAACCATGGAAAGCAGATCTTCATGGAGTATTGTCATGCTGGAACAGGTTTGGGTCTCCTAGTTTACATGAAGGCAAAATCTCATCCTATGGTATCCAAAGGTGTTTGATACAACTGTTTGTCTCCATCTTTGTAGGTACAGTTTGGTGAAGAACCACATATGGCTGAAATGTAAAGGTTCCATGAATACCACAGGTTCTTCACAGAACCATACACCTTCAAGAAGAACCTTTTAGGATCCATTGAGACATTCTACACAATTGTGTGCCTCCAACTTTATGACTCCCCAGTGGTTTTGGTGGAGAAGAAAAACTTCATGACTACATTAAGTAAAGAAACAAGAGGAACCAGATTCCAAAAGAAGCTCGTCCACATCCAATAAACTAAATATAAACCAGAATCAACACAGAATTACGCTCAAGCTATGATTATGTTTGTGTTCATAACATCCTGAAAAGCCCCTGAAGTGACTGATTCTCCACACTGAAGTCATGGTTCTTCTGCAGTCCAGAGGAGAAGATGAATGGCTCTGGCTCATGATCTCGCTCTGAGTTCTTGGTGTAGTCTGCTTCCTGCTTGCCTTCCCGTGTGTGTGTGTTATTTCTTTTTATGGAAAGGCTTACTCTTGGAGATGAGGCCAGATGCCCGATGCCTGGCAGGGATTCAGCTTTCACACAAATTCTCTTCATGTCTGAGCAGCAGAAGACACGCTGGCACACATTGTGGCTCGTGTTGCAAATGATTTGCAAAGTTCTGGACTAATAAGGCGCCGTGTACATGTGGGATCGAACATGCTCGTTCTCACACAC
The DNA here is from genome assembly GCA_024362625.1 of Silurus asotus. Lineage (NCBI taxonomy): Eukaryota > Metazoa > Chordata > Actinopteri > Siluriformes > Siluridae > Silurus > Silurus asotus. The sequence goes on from MU551711.1 coordinate 1,955,155, forward strand.
ACACACACACACACACACACACACACACACACACACACACACACACACACACACACACACCTTTCTTATGCTATAAAAAACCTTTGCATATTACACAAATGCAATTATCGCCTGAAAGTGCAGATGAAGACACATCCGTCCACACCATCCTGAATTCTGGTTACTGATGTTACTCCTGCTGTGAACACCATCGTCACGGCAACACACGTACGTTTTATTTACCGCCTGCACCAAGATGTGATATTGTGACAGATTATTAGTGAGATCTTCGACATTCGACATAGAATTATTTTTAGGAAAATTAATTCCAGTATTCATTCATTCATTCATCCATCCATTCATTCATTCATTCATTCATTCATTCATTCATTCATCTATCTTCAGGGATTGTTTTATGCTCGTCAGGGTTGAGGTGGATCCAGAGAGTATCCCAGGAACAGTCGCATGAAGTGGAAAATACACAACAAAAGTGCCAGTTCATCAAATCTTCTATCAAACAAACATCCACCACCACTGCAGAGGTTCAAGTCAACAAGTCTCCTAGAGGCAGATTTATCGGGGATGGGCAGAAACCAGAGAACCCTGATGAACCCAGATGAAAGCCACAAGAACATGGATAACATGTGAAACCTCACACAGGGTACAAGTGGAGCTCTGGATCAAGCACAAGACCCCGGAGATGTGAGGCAGCACTAAGATGCAAGTCAAATTATATTTACAAACAAATCAACATAAATAATCATTGTGGATTTTGTTTCTGATGCTGTTTATTCCCAAGTGCACAAAAAATAAACATATCCTACCTGTTTACTTTCATCAGAGTTTTGTGTGAAAAAGACGAGATGGACGTTCAGGACATTCCTCAAGGCATCTTCATCAACATCCACGTCCGCATTCACATCATTGTTCACGTCCTTGTGTTTTTCTCTCACTCACAGGACGAGAGGAATGATATGACACAAAAGACAAAACCTGAGAAAGAGAGAGAGAGAGATAGAGAGAGAGAGAGAGAGAGAGAGAGGGAGAGAGAAAGAGAGAGAGAGAGGGAGAGAGAGAGAGGGAGAGAGATAGAGGGAGAGAGAGAGGGAGCGAGAGAGAGAGAGACAGAAGGAGAGAGAGAGAGAGAGAGAGAGAGAGAGAGAGAGAGAGAGAGAGAGAAAAGCTTTGCCTGCTTTCCAGCAGTTCTGTTTGCTTTGTGTTATCATCCGGGTCACACCCCCGTCTCCTTCTCCCTCTCCTTCATAGTCTCTGATTCTCTCTCTCTATTTCTTTTTCTCTCTTGTTCTCCTTTACCTTTTCATTCATTGATGCACATGTTCTCATTATTCCCAAACATAATATGCCATGTACATTGTTTCCCTCAGACTGAGCTCTAAATAGACCTCTTTAACCAGGCAAGGAACCCTTAAAGAACTCTCAAAATACCATTTATGCATAAGCAAAACATCAACATGGCTCGAGATATTAAGAGAAAAGTGATCATTTGGAGTACTGAGTTATTTAAGGGTTCTCTAATGGTTTATTAAAGGTTCTTAAGGCTCCACAAGTGTTTTCAGACATGGATGAACAGATGAACCACTTTTAGGAAACCAGAGGAGCATCCAAAAGATCCTTAAGGGTTCGAAATAAATACACTGTTAGAAACAATATCTGTTGAAGTGTTCACTTTGATCATCACTGCTTCCAAGCTTCCCAAAGATTTTCTACTGTACATGGAACCCTTTTGATACACAAAGACTCTAATGTAGGATTCTGCATAGAACTTGTAAAACGTTCTTTTTAAAATTTAGATTAAAATATAGATTAACAGCAAAAAACTGAGTGATGATGTCATCATCATGCATCAGGCTGATCACTATTTCAGGATATTTTGTAGTTTAATAAGAGATGATGTTCCACAAGCTGGTTGAGGTTATTTTCAGATCAGCTTCCCTGGATGGAAATCTGTTATATCCTGCAGCGTTTAAGAACCAATACCCTGAATGTTTCCGTCAATACGCAATCGTTAAATTCCCCAAATTCGCCCCATTAAATGACTAATGACTTACAACACAATGCAGATAGATTAAGGCATGAACGGTTCAATCAGACTCGAGCGTAAATTCGTTTCCTGTGAGCACTGATGTTTTGAGTGCTTTTAAAAGCCCTGGAAGATCTAGATCATTATCCGTGTGGTTTTTGAGAGATGTGGTAACATCAGTAAAAAATGAGACATGAAGAGTTACGAGATACATCTGCAGTGAAAATCGACATTATTAGAAGAAACTTCTTCACCTCCATATTGTTTTTACACAAACAAAAGTCCTTCTAAACTCTACACTGAGACACGAGACACAGTTACCCGCCGGGGCTGATGGGTAATGTAGAACAGACAGCAGTGTGTCGACTCTGCTGTTTTTTTCCGACAGTCTGGATTCTTTTGCATTTTATGCACAGCTTCATGTATTTCTCTAAAAAGGAGTTAACATTAAACATTTATGAATAAATACTGCAGTTTGAATGAATAATGATAATAACTATAGTGTGTTTTGTAAAAGCAGACGATTTTATAAGTATGTAAAACAGCTCATTTATAATTTTTTATTATAAAATTTAATTTTAAATGTAAAAATATACACATATAAGCATAAATGTATAACCCAAATGGGGTCCAACAAATTTACATTAATGGCAGTTAGTAGACGCCCTCATCCAGAGCGACTTATAACTGAGCAAGGGAGGGTTAAGGGGCCATGCTCAAGGGCCCGGCAGTCACAGCTTGATGGTGGTGGGATTTGAACTTGTGATCTTCTGAATCAAAGTCCAATTCCTTAAATACTAAGTAATTAATGTGAACTACTTAATTATTTATTTATTTAAAAAAAATGATAAAAAAAATGTAATTAGTACCAATTAAATTAATTTAATCAAAATAAATTAATTGAAATCACAGAAATCGTGGACAAATGTCTCACTAACCTCGATACGTTTTTTCCAGATTACCTTAAAAAAAATATATTATTAATTTAGACCTGTTGTTTTTATCTCAATCTATGAATTTAACATTCATTAATCACCCAATCAGAAGAAGCGTCTCTTATTAACCGACTCATCAGAGTGAAGAAGTGTAGAAGTGTGTGCGTGTTCTGTATTACATCAGCATTCGTTCATGCTCTTACATATTCCTGAGTATCCACATGAAGCTCTGTGGAACATCATGTGATGAAAATGAAGCTTTTGTTACATTTGTACATTATATAAAAATCTTTAAAATTACATCTACATATATACATATTATATAAAAAAACCATCATGATGATCTTTTACGTCGCATCGAATCATCCACATACTGAATCTGCTCAAAGACGCTACAATGAAAAGAATCTACAAACTATGAACCTTTCGCAAATTTCTTCAAAATCTTTTTGAATAGATTCTGCGGCGTCCTGTTGAATCAGACGTGACCAAATAAAAAATAAAACTCAGGAGAATTGTTAATCGGATCGTTGCAGCTCGGCGGGATTCCACGTCAGCGCTGTGGGGAAAGTTAGCAGGTGCAGATCGCAAAAAAAAACGAGATCCAGATCGAGCGCAGGAGGAGACGTAGATCGCTCCAATGCTCCGATCCTCTCGGGTAATGTGGGATTTACAGTGCAGTGTTTAGAAAACAACAATTAAAAAAATGAGTCTGTCGGGATTTGAAGTGGAGCTTCAGATGTGATGTTATGATGAATCGAGGGGGTTGAGAGCACTGAGTGTTTATATGGTCTGAAACATTAAGGTAAAACATGAATATGAAAACATTAATAAATTTTTTTTTAACTTCTGGATCACCAGAGTGGATCATCAGTCTCCAAAATATTAATGATGGTGTAAATAAAAAAACTGTTTTATCTCTATAGAAGCAAAACAAACAACTATTGCACTTCTCCATGGAACCTGGTAGTAGCTGGTAGAAGAATTTGAATAAAATCTAACAAGCCACCATTATAAATAATGTGTCTGGTAGCATAAGCGTGCAGATGATGTTAGTGAATTCGAAGACTACACCTCAACAATGATGGAACTGTTATAAATGTACATTCGTTGTTGAGGATGAGGATGGGTTCCACTTTGAGTCTGGTTCCTCTCAGGGATCCTCCTTAAGCCAAATGTGTAGCAGCAGTGACACATGGCAGGAAACATCAATGATACAGTTATAAAAGTTATTGCACATGTAACAGTTACTGCACTGTAATTACTGCTCAAGATATTAACATTATATAAGTGTGGCATAAAAATCTATAACTATAACTATTTAAAGCGTGGACCAGATGTTTAAGTTTAAGGGGGGGGGGGGGGGGGGGGGTTTTTTTTTGTTTCTGGGGGAGTTCTTCATTCTGATGTCTACAGTCAGAAATAATCTCCTGTGGTGCACTGTGGAGAATCAGGGAAGTATGAGTCTGTCACTAAACGTCCTCCTCAGACTGACCAGTGTTTTATGTAGTGGGTGGGAGGAGCTGTCCAAGGTACTTCTCATCCTCTTTTCAGACATTATCATCAGATATCGTCCCCAACAACATCGCTGACCTTTCGGATCAGTCTGTTTGTATCTCAGCAGGCTCTTTCAGCATGCCACATGAGCCAGTGACCACAACAGACCAGGTGAAGTGTCTTGTGAGAAATGTAGTCCCTGTCTATAATCCTGATTCATCCTGAGAATAATCCTGTTTGAACAAATTGATAAAAACAGTAAATAAACTGTGACTTTAGGTGTTAATTCTTAAAAAAAAAATCCATGCACTTAAACTCCCTCTGCTTTATTCTGTCCCTTCCTTTATGTAAAATTACATCTGTAATACGTCTGTGTGTGTGTGTGTGTGTGTGTGTGTGTGTGTGTGTGTGTGTGTGTGTGCGCTACATTACGTTTAACACTCAGCATTAACAGGTTGAGATTGCATAGCTGTAGTTCAGAAGCCCAGCTGCTTCTGTTTTCAGCATTACACACATCAAAACCAGCTCGAGCAGCAGAAGCAGTAGGCGTGAGGCTTTTCCGCTTCCTCAGAGAAACAGCCTGAGCAATTGGAACAGTGTCAGTCAAGAACATTTGCGCAGGCTACAGACTCGCATCACTGATCGACTGCCAGAGGACATGACACTCACAGCCCTGGAATCGTTTAGAAGAATGCAGCAGGGAAGCAGCTGGTCACAGAGGCTGTGTGGGAGGCAAACGTGCAGCAAGGAGATCTGAAGAAAACTGCCTGGTCAGAAATACTGAAGTGGGATGTAAAGAAAAAAAGGGCTTGTGTTAGCATTCAGTGATTATTTCGATATTTATAAGATTGGCCACAGGGCATGAAGAACCTGCAGGATGCTTGTGGGTTCCATATTCTGTTTCCTGGAAAACAAGTTAGCAATCAACATGGGACTGGAGCATTTACTGTGAGCTACAAGCCTAAAAAGCAACGTTGTATATTGGTAATATATAGCAAAAGTATTGGGACACATGGCTTTTCCAGCCATATGTGGTTCTTTCCCAAACTGATGGCACAAAGTTGAGCGTAAAACAGTTGTATCAGACATCTTAGGATGCAAGAGCATGAACTTTTTCATTCATTTTCTGTGACTTTGGAGTCCTAAACCTGCTCCAGCATGACAATGCTTTTGTGCACAAAGTCAGCTCCATGAAGATCTGCTTTAAATGGGTTGGATGATGTGGAAAATCTCTGGCTATAGAGCTCCAACACTATTAGGATGAATTTGAGCGCTGACTGCACCCAAGGCATCCTTACCTTCTCACCTACATCACTACCTGCCCTTACTAACACCGTGTAGCTGAATTAATTTTCACAAACACACTGATATTACACACTCACATGAGACATTAGTGGGAGTGTGAACGCAGGGTTACTTCAGGAGATGTCTGGAAAAATACACATTTGCTCATTCGTCCGTTTCAGATCAACTTCTTAGTATTTTTTCATTCTAAATTCGACTCATTTTTGAAAAATAATAATTCCTTTTGTCCTACAATTGGGGCTCGAATCTCTGGAGCTATTTTAAGACTATAGGTACAATATAATTGCCATGTGCTGCCATAACTGCCCCACAGGGGTAATAACACACCTCTCAGACACACCGAATTCTAATAACATCATGCTAAACGGTAATGACCCATAATTATGAAGTGTTTCAGAGCAGAACAGCTTCTGTCTTTAATTATATTTATTACGATATTAATAGAAAAAAATTATCCTTTTGATCCAGCAGTGGGAACAAAAAAAACAAAAAATCATATTTCAGAAAGCGTTACATCTGGGATAATAATTACAACAAAAAATACAAATAAAATAATTTAAACAAATGAATAAATACAAATAAAATATAATGAGTTTCTGCGGACAAAGTTTGCGAGATGTGGTTATTGTGATTGTTTTTTTTTTGTTTTGTTTTTTTTGTTTTTTTTAAATAGATGTCAGCTTGATCCTCCAGAAAACAAAAAGATACAGATAAATAAACAAGGCAACAAATATCTGGAGTACAGTGAAGGGAAGGGAAGGAAAGGAAAGGAAAGGAAAGGAAAGGAAAGGAAAGGAAAAGGAAAGAAAATGAAAGGAAAGGAAAGGAAAGGAAAACGAAAGGAAAGGAAAGGAAAGGAAAGGAAAGGAAAGAAAAAAGAAAGGAAAGGAAAGGAAAGGAAAGGAAAGGAAAGGAAAGGAAAGGAAAGGAAAAGGAAAGGAAAGGAAAGGAAAAGGAAAGGAAAGGAAAGGAAAGGAAAGGAAAGGAAAGAAAAGGAAAGGAAAGGAAAGGAAAGGAAAGGAAAGGAAAAGAGATAATGATTCTTGGAAACAAGAAAAATGGCAGAAAAGAAAAGGAGAGAAAAGTAAAGCTCTTGTTGTGAAAGTAACAGAAGATGAAGACGGAACCGAGTGACAAACAAGGCTTGAAATCCATGCTAGCTCTGTCCAAGGTCACTGGAGCGTAAGGTGTCAGAGTGGAGATGAGATCTCAGTCACACTTCTCTTTCCACCTAAAAGATTTTAATTGGACAGAGCTGGCACCTTCTCAAAGCTGGATCAAACCGTCTGCTGTGACAGGAGTATCTCATTACAACTGCTGGAAAAAGGCAGTCCAGCTGCTGTGACAGAAATAAAGGAGAACAATAAGGAGAAAAAACAGCTGTCTTTGTCTGATACTGTAGGATCAGACACATGTAACAAACATCAGACCTCATGTCACTCAGCCTGGAGGCACAAGACTCTTCAATGCCAGGGGGCCAAGCACCAGCAGAAGCCCTCTAGATGTTACTGAGCTTTTGCGTCACTTCCTGTATTCAGTGGCTTCGAGTTTTAAAGCTTGTTATGTTGCTAAATATATAAGACACGTTTGGATGTGACGATGTTTATAAGCACTGCATATCTCAGATATTCCACGCTATGGCTGTCCAGCGGTCCCAGTGTGGCTGAAATTTATATTTTGGAATGATCTACAAAAAGGATTTGAGGAAAGTGGATTTTTAAAATTGCAGTTTTTAAAAATATAAATAAATTAAAAAACTTAAACGTGATATTCCAACAAAAAAAGAAGAAGAAGGAAAATCAACAATTTTGTACTAAATATTTCAAAGTAATTATTATAAACACACTAAACTCCAGACCCTCATGTGAAATTATAATTAAAGAAATGATCATAATAAGTAGAAAACGACATAAAATTCTAATAAGGTTCCCATAAATACTTGGTGTTTGACCCCCAATACACACACATTTACTGCATTAGAGAAACATCTGAAGTCCAAAAACCTTGTGTGAAGTTCATGTGACTTTTCTGTAAGTGGAGAAGAGAAATCACCCATCACTCCATCACTCACCTCTCTCTCTCTCTCTCTCTTTCTCTCTCTCTCTCTCTCTCTCTCTCTAACTCTCTCTCTCTCTATCTCTCTTTCTCTCTCTAACTCTCTCTCTCTCTCTCTCTCTTTCTCTCTCTCTTTCTCTCTCTCTAACTCTCTCTCTCTCTTTCTCTCTCTCTCTCTCTCTCTCTCTCTTTCTCTCTCTTTCTCTCTCTTTCTCTCTCTAACTCTCTCTCTCTCTCTCTCTCTTTCTCTCTTTCTCTCTCTCTCTCTCTGTGGAAGATTAACTGTGAGATTGATGGAGCTGGATCTTGATAACGAGTGGGCAGTAGATGATTAAAATTCTGATTCTGCAGAAATTAAAAGCAGTCAGAGCAAGTCGTTTTTGGGATTCTGCACGAGCACATGGTGAGGAACAGCTTGTTAATCGTTAAGTTTCCTAACCTCCATATGCTAATGCGGAATTATAACGCAACAATAACAGGGTTTGTGTTTTTTTTTTTTTAAGAAATACTACAGTTGGTGAAGAGGGATTTATTTCTGCATCAGGTGGAGGCACAAACTTGCCCTGAAGAAACTCAAGAAACAGGAACTCGGACCTATAATTCTTTTTTTGTTTATTAGAATTTCCACTGTTTTTATTGATATTCATAATTATTGGTAAAGTCTGTGTTTGCAGTTTACACTGATAATTCCTTATTACTTCTTTATTTAAAATGTATTTAAAATACATTTTAAATAAAATAATTAATAAAATAATATTACAATGGTTGTACAAATATCTACAGAGAGAGAGAGAGAGAGAGAGAGAGAGAGAGAGAGAGAGAGAGAGAGAGAGAGAGAGAGAAAGTAGAATGAATTCTAAGCACAGTTATATGATTTATGAAGACAGGCTTCTTAGAAACACTTGAAGCTTTTTTGAAATGTTACCACACACTGATCTGCTGCTCCTCCATTAACTCACTGACAAGGAAAAAAAATGCAGCATCTTCAGATCATCTTCCAAAACATATTTATGCTTACAAGCTTCTCTTCTAACCAGCATTTCACTTAGTCTTCATGCCATATTGCAAAAATAAATAAATATATACAAAATCTGACTCATTTCCAAGTAATCTCCTGCACTTCTTCTTCTTCTTCTTCTTCTTCTTCTTCTTGTGTAGTGAGGGTGGGTGTGCTAATTCTACAATATATATCGCCGCCTCTGTGAAATCTCCTGTGAAGTTTTTCCCCATTAGAGTGGAAGAGGGGAATTTTGCTGAGGCAGGGAATGTAATGTGTTGTTTTATTCCCCTGACGTTTTTAGAAAAAGAAAACTTGGCACCCTGCGGTGCGGAGGAGTGTGGACCAGAGGATAGAGTGAATCTACTCTTTTCTTCAATATGCATAATTCACATCAATATAACACCAGAAATCCTCTGATTTTTAATCTTGACATTTGACATTTGATTAATTTCCAGCTATCTTCAGGAAACTCACTCCAAAATCCAGTGAAACAACTTCCCAGAAGTGTGAAGTTTTTCATAACAGCAAACGCGAGTAATTATAAAATGGGATGTTAAAAAAACATCTTATCTTGTTTATGTGTCCACAAACCTTTTGCAATAAAGCACATGCTGTATAAGGGATATGTGCCACACACAGACGTCGACAGAGCCGTCCCTAATCCACTCCTGTGTTGTCTCGCTTGTGTGTTTAAGGTCGTTCTCATGTAAGAGGATGAACCTTGAGCCCAGACCATGGGACCATGTCTAGACTAATCTGGATACATTTCAAAGCCTCCACACTTTTATTTTCAATCCTTTCCCAAAAGTTGCTGATCCACACGGCAACGTCTGTAAATGTTCACGTCACTGTACAAATTGCGCCTGTCGTTTATTTACACTTTGCTCCATTCAGCTTTCCTTAAATCCTGACCAGTCTCCCAGTTCCTGCTGCAGAAATACACCCCCACAGCATGATGTTGCCACCACCATGCTTTACTGTTAGGATGGTTTTGGGCAGATGATGAGCAGTGCCTGGTTTCCTCCAGACATAACGTTTCGAATTTAGACAGAACAGTTCAATCTTGGTGTCATCAGACCAGAGAATCTTGTTCCACACAGTCTGAGAGACCTTCTGCATCAAAAATCCAAGCTGGCTTCTATGGCACTGGGGAGAGACTTCCGTCTAGCCACTCTACCATTAGGTCCAGATCGGTGGAAGGCTGCAGTGGTGGTTGTCCTTCTGGAACGTTGTCCTTCTCCACACAGGATCTCTGGAACATAGAGGGACTATAAGGTTCTTAAAAATGTATCTTACTAAAGCATGATTGATCAGTTTGGCCCCGGTGACCAGCTCTTGGAAGAGTACTGGTTGTGCCACACTTCCTCTATTTGAGAATGATTGAGGTCAGTGTGCTCTTGGAAATCTTCAGTGCAGCAGCAATGTTTTTGTCGCCTTCCCCAGATCTGTATAGAATCCTGTCCCTGAGTTCTTCAGGCGGTTCCTTTGACCTGATGGTTTGGTTTTTGCACTGATCTGCTCATATCCAATCAATAACTATTTAAACAGCTAGACTCCATTCAAGGTGTTAAAACATCAGCAATAATCAGGAGAAACAAGAGGCACCTGAGCTCAAGTGTTTAAAGAGACTGAATACTTTTTTTTTCTTGAAACATTTCTAGAATTATGAATGCTGTAAAGGAAGTCTGAATACTTGTGACTGAACACTTGTGACTTTGTCAATGCTTCAAACTTCTGTACCTGAATTAAAAACAGCACAAATCACAGATCACGTTTTATTACAATAGTAAATGTACTGATTTCTTTTGCGCTTTATAAAAATATCTCGGTGTCAATACGTGTTTATATTCCACTTGGTTTCAGATTTTATTACCTGTGTTAAATCAGACAGCACGGATCACTGAGAAGGTGGAAATGCTCTGTACTCTGCCCTCAACCTGCTGCACAATGATCTGAAAATCGATATTAATTTCAGTAAAGATCAACGATGTCGCTCTGTCCGTCGCTCTCGGCCTGACCGCTGAGACTGCAGCAGTAAAAAAGTGGATTTATTTCCACATAAAAGAATCCGCAATGTTCAAAATAATCCCTAGGCTACTCATCTCTTATTTGTCTGGAGGTATAAACGTAGGCACGGCTCATCGAGCGAACGCCGGAGTGCAGCCGTAAACCCAGACGACTGTAGCGTATTCCACACGCTGGACTGATTCCTGTTCCTATACAGGTGTTCCAGGAGTTTATTTCTGATTTCTGCTAGGTAGGCTAGGCCATGTCTCGACTTCAAGTGGGATTACATGCATGTTACAGTTACAGCTCATTCCCAGGGTAATGCTCATTTAAACGTTAATGGAAGGAGTCTCCAGTGTCAGTGATTTGTAACAGTCAGAAGTAAAGCTGTAACTTTTGGTTCTGTTGCTCAAACTATTTAGAAGAAATAGAAGAGGAAACAGAAGAAGAAGTGTTCGAGGATGCACGTGACCTACTTTGTGATATGTGCCGTGTGCAGCAGAACGTTTTCCTGGAAGATGAAAGTGACTCGTGAGCGTGTTTTGTTTTGGAGAGGGAACGATGAAGGAGAGAGAATCATAGAGTTAAAGGAAAATAGGTCGTGCCAATGTGCCACAATGAGATATTTATTTCTTTGGATTACGAGTATTTCCAGAGCGATACTTCCTTCTTCTGCTCGCCGCGTCGTCCCAATTCCCAAGCTTGATATTATACTCGCATTGGGCCTTGTGATAGAGAGAGAAGGTGTATGTGTGTGTGTGTGTGTGTGTGTGTGTGTGTGTGTGTGTGTGTGTGTGTGTGTGTGTGTGTGTGTGTTTGTGTGTTCTGCATTGAAGTCGTGTCACATTCACTGCTCTAAATATGTCACTGGAAAGTTGTTCCACCAGCCACCAGAGATCCTCTGTAGTTTATGCGAAGTTGCTTTTTCTTCCTTATACAGGAAACACACACACACACACACACACACACACACACACACACACACACACACACACACACACACACAATCAGCAGTATATACTTTTAATATTATTTTGCACTCATATAAATTGTAGATCATCAATAAGTACAATTAAAGAACTTAACTTTATATTTCAATTTTTATTGTTACATTTAAAAAAATAATGCAGCATGAACTCCTGCAGAATAGTGGATTGCGATTGGCTGGAAGGAGTTCAGGTGTGAACACTGGATTGTGATTGGCTGGAAGGAGTTCAGGTGTGAATAGTGGATTGTGATTGGCTGGAAGGAGTTCAGGTGTGAGTTCAGAGTGTTGGTTGTTTGTGTTCGTTAGTTGAATCTAAATGAAGGTGGTGTTTATAAAAACTGTTACCATAGAAACATCCAGTTTCAGGTTGATTCAGAGTAAAAAAGTCATTGTACATGTTTCCTAATGACCTCACTGAGCTCCATGGAGGAGTTTTGCATGTGGTGGAACTTCTATAGTGAATATTGTGACTTACTTTTGATAAAACGTTGGAGGCACAAGAGGAATTTGGAGGCAAATTGTTGAAGAAAACGTTCAGTTGAGAAACAGTCAGAAAAACAGCACCAGGTTTTAACTTCAACAGTTTTAATTATTAGTAGAAACATGATTATTATTATTAAACCTGATAATCTTCTGGCACCACCTTATCTCTGGGTGTGAGATTCGAAGCAGCAGAATTGTGATTTTTACACATCAATAACATCAATAACAGCTTGATATATTGTATATATATATATATAAAAAGTATACCATAATTCATAGTGTGGATTATACTTGATTAACCTCTACAGTCCGTCGTGTCTTATTCCTCAATCTTTCACTTTGTCACTCTTTCAGCTGGAGTCGTTTCTTGTTCTTCAGCTCCAGAGTAAATGACTGCGACCTTGTGGATAATACGAGGTTTATTACTTGTTTTATTACTCTGCCATTATTTAAGGTAGATTAAGTTTACGCAGCCTAATAAGGTTTAAAACACATTTATTGCCTATTTATTAGGTGAAAGTCTCTGTTCCTAAAGCTTCCTGAACAAAAGAAGGATGGATTCAAGCCAAGAGCTGCAGTAATGAGAACTCAGATTAAAGGATATATACAATCTAGATGGATAATAATTTGGGCTGATGAGATCTGGATTCTGATTGGTCAGAAAGTGCAGAAGCTGAAATTAGAGTTTTTTGTTATGTTTGCACTTTTACACAAGGAGTCTCCAGTGTCCAGTGTCCAGATCTTACATCGATCAAGCTGTAAGATCTTCAGGACAGAGAAGTTCACACTTCTTTTTAAAAATAAAAAGGCAGGACGGTGAGGGAATGAGTGTTTATAGCTGCTATAATGTAAGCAAGAGCAGGATGTAACTCATTTCTACTACGTTACTCAATCAAATCTATAATCATTGCAAATAAAACACAAGTGTTTTAGAAAAATAATCAACTCCACTTCATCACATCAACCTGTTATTCAATGTTATAGTTTAATAGCGTTTCCTAAAGCTCTAAATCCTGTCCAAGATTTCCAATGTCTCTTCAATGTTTATTTCTTCAGATCTGGCGACAGTTTGACTTAAATCTTGGTGTGTTTATTGTAGAAGGAAATTGACTGAGAATAAACGCGACCGATGTTGTCGTGTCGTTTTATACAATAACTTGCGTATTATGTTTATTTTAGAGCCACGATTTGAGGTAGAATTTTTGTTGATTGTTCACTTTAATGCAGGCGGAAATAACCAGTGTGTGTGTGTGTGTGTGTGTGTGTGTGTGTGTGTGTGTGTGTGTTTGTTTACATAATTATGTGGTCCAATTTGTTGTAAACAGTCTGCGACTTCAACAAACCCGAATCCCAACCGCAGCCTTTAAACATAAACATGTGCATTTTGTACTTAATGTGTAGAAATAACACACTTTTACTTTTAAACAGGTTCCAATAGAATACATGTGTAGTATTTATGCTCAACACTTTAATGATGAAGTCATAACAACTCAATAACTCAATTCTATTTATACACAAAATCCACGGTTCGGTACGTACCTCAGTTTTTAGGTCACGCTTTGGTTGGATTTTGGTACATTTAGTGATAAAAATTAAATACATCAAATTAATACACATTTTATTATATTAATTAAGTTGAGTCATTGAGTAAATTGGATCAAATTAAAATTAAACTATAAAAAAAAAAAAAAAATGAAAAGAAAATCTAAATCAAATCATTTACATTAGTTAAACCCCATTTGTGTGTGTGTGTGTGTGTGTGTGTGTGTGTGTGTGTGTGTGTGTGTGTTTTACATTTAATATAAAAATTTTTAAAGATATGATCTGCTAAACTGTTCTATTTATTTTAGTAGACTTTAAAAAATGTCTTTATTCCTTTCATCCTTCATTCATTCACTCCCTCGATATGTGGAATTGTCAGGATGTTCTCCTCTCCCGGAGACCGTGGTGCGGTCCGCCACTTAATATGTTCCTGAGGGAACTCAGATTTTACCTATGTTCTGCACGTACAAAGAATACACATATGCACCGAAATGAAAGACCTGTACCGAAAACTCTCGGCACGAATACATCTACGTTACACCCCTAATATATATACAAGTATATGCAGATACAAACTCACTGGATAACAGGTTTCTTCTGGGAATTTATCTGAGAACCTGACAATGGTGTGAGACTCGTATCCGGTGCAGAACTCTGGATTCTGGAGCAGCACTGTGAGGGTGTGATAATAAAACCACACTAAACTGTTATCGAAAAGGAAATCACAGAACACGGCGTAATAACGGATTTGTCTGTGCTGAGATCGCAGTGTCGCGTTCCCAACTTTCGAAGTGCTGTTTGGTATTCAGTGTGAGACCTGTTACGAAATGCTGCATAATTACAGACACACACAGAGAGATGTAGAATATTTATGAAGCAGGAAGCGTGCTGACCTGGACCGTGTTCACATCCGAGTCGCAGAACTTTTTACTAGTCAACCAGTAACAAAAAACTGTTTCAAACAGCAGACACATGCAAGAGAGAAACTCTATAGAAGCATCACAATGCCCCTGTCCATGAAACCAGCTGGATGAAGATCTGATTTCCAGGGGTTTTAGAAGATCTCCTGTCCTCTCCTGACCCTTGTTGCTGAATGAATCCACACAAATTCTGGAGAAACATCTTCCCAGAAGATTGAAACTTATTATAGCAGTGAATGTGTGAAAAGTTCAAACACATACCAATTGTATGGAAAGTGTCTGAGACTCTGTTAAATCTGGAAAACGTAGCTTTTTAGTTGCTCTGATAACTTCAGGGTACTTTTCCCAACTTTCTGAGGTTGTTTTCCGAGTCACACACTTGATTTTCATGTTTATTATCTTCTCATCACGTGAAAGATGTGATGTTTTGTCTACTAAAGCGAATCGAATTTGTTCAAAAGGTCTGAAATTTCCTTTTTCATGGGATGAGAGTTTTTCAAAAGGTGGTAATTACCCCGTGGTGTCGAGATGGAAGATTCTGGCGGCCTGTTATCATAAAGCGTGGTGCACCATCTGACATTTGGAAAACCACTTGACATTTGAGCTTAAATTAAGAGATTGGTGTATGAAAGTCAGCCGTAAAAACCAGAAGCACGACGCAGCTCCAACTTAACAGAAACTCCTTATGACTCGTGGGTTTTGATGGATTTTTTGGAACGTGGACCTGGAAATGACATTCAGCCAATTGTGTGTGTGTGTGTGTGTGTGTGTGTGTGGATCCCATTTTTGTAGATGTGATGATGAGAATAGAGCCGAAATGCAAATGGAAAGGCAACAATCGTCCATTTCCTCAGCCGCATCTCATTTGTCTTTGTTTATGAAATGGGGTTTGTGGGTCTGCTGTTTGAAATTGTAATCATAAATCCGGTGGAACAAACGAGCGGATTTGTTATCGGACCATATTCATTTGTACGTTGGTTCTCAGAGGCTTTTCGAGCCACATCATCAATCTGGAAAGACAAAAGCTCTTATAAAGCCAAAACCCCGAGCTGTGCTGCATCTTCAGGCATCTCCATACACACGGAGCTACGCTGCTCGACTTGGCTTACAATTCCAAACCTGATTAGACCCTTACGATGGATCTGATGATGCCAAAACCTTCATAAATCCCCCCTTTTCAGATTAACAGCTGTGGTTCAACAAAAACGCTAATAAAATTGGCACTAAAATTCTCAATGTTTAAATCTTTCTAAAGTTACTGCTTTTCCTCTGAAACTGGAGACTCTTTTAATTATTGCTAAATAAATGACAGAAAACATCACCCACACAAGTTTATTACCACCAAAACGTCTTTAGGTTTCAGCAAACGTAATAAAATAATTAAAATAAATACATTATATAAACCTGCGGTTTGAAAAAACAATTCAACACTTTTTGTTGTTGGAAAAGATCTCCTGTGTGTGGAAGTGGAAGCTCAGTGGTTAAGACTCTGGTTACAGGTTGGGGGTTCAAACCCTGGTTTCACGAAGCTGCAGCTCTTCGGTTAATTAACCCTCTGTCCTCCAGGGGCGCTGTAACATGCCTGAACCTGTGCTCTGACACCATCTTTTTCTTCACGTTCTTTACGAGGAAGATGTAGTATGTAGGAATCTACTCGATCATCAGCTGGAGTGAGTAGTAACATAACAAGCCTATGTGTGTGGTTGATGTTAAAAGCAGGATAAATGGGGGAGAGTAAGGATTTGTGCGAGTTTAACAAAATTGTGACGTCTAGACGACTGAATCAGAACATCTCCAAAACTGCAGCTCTTGTGGGCCTAACAGAAGAACTCCTGTAGCTCAGATTACTAAAGAAGTTCCTGCTGATACAGAGTGCATCACAGTTTGTTGCGTTTGAAAATCCTTTCCCATTTCCTATTCGCACACTTGATTATTAGCATAGCAGTGTACATGCTAGCATACTAGCTTCCTGTCACTAATCTTATTAGCAACACGTTAGCATGTGAATGTGTTAGCGTAGATTCTTTCTTCTGTATAATTGTACGCTAGAATCATTTCTTTATTGTACTATGAGATATTTGCATAGCGGTACACGCACACACTTCCAGATTTACTGTGTACTCGCATCCCAAACTTCAACACAACGTCAGCGATTCGAAGGAGCAAAACAAAGGTCTTTGATCTTTATTTCTTTATTTATTAGTCCCTTCTTCATAACAAGTGAGAAACTCAAGCTACAGAGAGCGAAGTCGATTAGCTTGGAAGAATGAGCGTGTGAACCGAAAGAGAAAAAGAAAAGAAGTTTTGAGGCACTTTTTCATATCAAAGGGGCGCTTTTACAAAATCCCCCCGAAAGGATTTTTTTTTAACTCAGTTCCTGACAAGTGCAAACATGAAGCTGGAGTGAAGACGCAGTCAGAAGGATTTGCAACTTCCAACCTGAATGAGTTGAAAACGGGTTGAGGAACACGTGAGGAAAAAAAATAAAAATAAAGAGATAGCGCACGTCTCTGGTTCTGCCTCAGTCGAAGTGTTACGCCTGAAATAATAGCTTTCCAGGTGTTCCACTTTCACAGAGCTCTTCTCCAAGAATAAAATCGCATCAGTCGTCTCGTCTTGGTTCCGATCCCTCAGCGTGTGGGAGACGCGATTCTCCTTCATTGTCTTTTCTCATGGAAAGGATCAGAGTCAGATCGCTAAAACGAGGTCCCAGGTCTCCCATCGACGTCAAGTCCAGGCTGAAGTCGATCTCGTGAGTTTGCGAATCGATTGAGCTGAGCGACTCGGCCGCGGAACCCGAGCCCTCGTACGCGAACGTAGCCAGCGAGTCGTACGGTGGTTCCGTGTCGTCTTGGTGGTTCTCCTGTAACCGCTGTTGGAGGTACACCTGAACGTCCTCGCCGTTCCTGTCGTCCCGGAGGTCGTAACGGTGGACAGATGAGTCCTCTACGGCCTCCGGGTGGCGCAAAGTTCCGATGTCGAAGGCTTGCGTGTCTTCCTCGCCTCCGCCCTCGTCGTCGTAGCGGATCACGTTGTCCCTCGCGTCCTCTTTCGACGACATCAAAGCGTCCTTCTTCCTGTGGCGCTTCAGAGACACGGACAGAACCACAATCGCTGCAAGACATAATACGGAGCATGAGTTACTGCCAACACACACACACACACACACACACACACACACACACACACACACACACACACAAACATCGTTATGCAAATAATGTAATCACAGGTAAAATAAATTAATCGAGATGAAAGTGACCCTGAGAGGTGTGTGTGTGTGTGTGTGTGTGTGTGTGCGTGTGTGTGTGTGTGCGTGTGTGTGTTTGTGTGTTATTAGCTGACTTCCTGTTTTCTCGCTCTTTTTTGTGCGCTGTTGTGCTTCCCTGAGTGACAGACAGACTCAGCTTCCATTTCCATCTCTCACAGCAAGGACAAAGGACAGAAACACAAAGACGGAGAGAGACGGACAGACAAAGAGGGAAAGGACAAGAGAGATAAACAGAAAGAGTGTGCCAATAAATTGGGGTGTTGAGAGAGAGTGGGGGGGGTGTAAAAAAAGAAAAAAGAGGAAAGAAGAGAGCATTTTGAGAACAACAACAACAACATTGAAAGAGAAAAAGAGGGGATTAGGAATATCAGAGAGAGAGAGAGAGAGAGAGAGAGAGAGAGAGAGAGAGAGAGAGAGAGAGAAAGAACGAGAGAGAAAATGGTGGGAAAAATGGGAAAAGAAAGAAAGAAAGAAAGAAAGAAAGAAAGAAAGAAAGAAAGAAAGAAATGTAAATATAAAGATAGTTAGAATGAAAACAAGGGTATCCATGAAATACACTAGACAGAGAAAGTGAAATGATAGAAGAGGGTCAGGGAGAGAGGCAAAGACAGAGATAGATAGAGTGTGTGAGAGAGAGCGAGAGAGCGAGAGAGAGAGAGAGAGAAAGAGAGAGAGAGAGAGGCAAAGACAGAGATAGAGTGTGTGAGAAAGAGAGAGAAAGAGAGAGAGAGAGAGAGAGAGAGAGAGAGAGAGAGAGAGAGAGCGAGAGAGAGAGAGAGAGAGAGAGAGAGAGAGAGAGAGGCAGAGAGAGAAATGGAGATGGCAGGAGGTTGACAGAAAGACAGAGAGAGAAACATGGCTGTAACAAGGCCATGAATCACATGTAAGGTTTCATTCTGCAGAAGCAGCATGAAGATTCTCCTGAATAAACCTGAGACTGTAATTAGGAAGCCATTTGTGGGTCTTTGATTTCTTTCCTGCTTCTGTTTCAGTTCCAGGTTTCTAGGTTTATTTTACAGCACTGCCCCCTCGTGGCAAAAATAAGAGCCTCCTTTTCCAAGCTTGGATATGATGGGGTGCATTTACTTCTGTCATTTAGTGTGATTAAAATTTACATTTAAAGCAGCAAGTGGGTCTGAGCTGTAAAGCCACGCCTACTTTACTAGGACTAACAAACAGATGACACGCCCCTTGTACTAATAGACACTGACCACACCCTTTTAACTAGTAATAAGACCCAGTGGCCACACCTCTTTTAGAGATTAATCTTAATTACTAATTATTATTAAGAGACAGAGGCCACGCCTACTTTGATACATTAATTTTAGTTACTTAGAGACAAAGGCCACACCTCCTTTTATAAACAAATCCTAATTACTAACAGAGATAGAGGCCACGCCTCCTTTTCTTAAAAAATAATAGAAATGAGATTTTAAAGTAACACATTCTAAATTGAAGGTTAAAGACAAGGACACTGAAGGTGCAGGATATTTTCATTACGAACACGTCTTACACAGCAGAATGATCACACACAGAAGAATAGCCAGCAGAGCTCCAGGGCTGAGACCCAGAGGCAGAAGAAAGGCTTTGGTGCTGCAGTCCAAGATGGAGCCGGAGACATCGCAAGCACAGACACGTACACTCAGCGTCCCGGTGCTGCTCTGGACGGGGAAGCCGCCGTCCTCCACCACCACTGGCACCTCATACACACTCCTCTCCCTCCGCCCAAATCCTGCACGCCTGTTTACCAGTCCGGCCGTGTTGTCTGCAAACACACACACACACACACACACACACACACACAGTAGTATGTGGACTCCTCTGCACTCATCAGTAATGATCAGAGCTTTCAGAGCAGTCCACTGTGACATTTCATTATGAAAATTCATTAATAAAAAAAAGCTTCTGCTGGAAGAACTAACTCATTTTTAATCTAAGCTCATGTTGAGAACACGTCAGTCCACTTCGGTCCAAATTTAAAACGGGTCACGCTGACCCAAAGTGAGCAGAACGCACATTTTGTCTCATGTGGTCATGTTATTTCAGTACACAAAGAAACACAAAGCATTTCAACAATTTGGGGCCAATTTTGCTCTCAGACAAACTGCATTACTGTGATTTGGACTTCCACTGAGAATTGGACCCCTGGTCATAGATGTGGTACTGCTGGGGTTGGAACTTCTCCCTAACCACCACCACCTTTGGAATTTAGCGACCCATTAAGATTTATAACCTCTGTTGAGATTTGAACCTCTAATGGGATTTGGACCCTTCATATTAGAATATGAACCACTTCTCTGGTAATGGGATTTGGACTCCCATTACAATTTAGAACCTCTGTAATTATTTTGACCCTGATTAGGAATTGGATTTAGACGCTGTGTCGGGATTCAGAATCCAATTGGTGTTTGGACTGCTGTTTACAGATGTGGCATTATCACAATTAGCAGCCTCCATTATCTTTTAGATGCACCAGCTACTAACTTGGCATTGATGTAATTGGGGAGGTGGTAAAATAGTGGTAAAGATGTACAACTTCTGATTAAAAGGTCATGAGTTTGAATCCCTGCATCACCAAGTTGCCACTGCAGGGCCCTTGAGTGAGGCCCCTAACCCTCAGTTGTATAAAATGACAAATGTAAGTCGCTATGAAAAAGGGCGTCTTCTGAATGTTGTAATTGTTCAGTAATTTAAACTTGTGTCTCTGCACACAGACGTGGCTTTGCGATTTTCTTGACGTTTTGAAGAACCGTTTTTTTCTGTAAATTATTGTCAAACATAAATCACATGACATTTCAAGTCAGTTTTGTTCCTGCTTGTCGTGTTCCATTGGCTCACGGAGAAAAGCACCACAAGCTACAGATCCTGATCAGAGTTGCAGCTCTAAAGCTCTCCAGTGAAAAGGTGGTTATTGATTGTGTGTGATGCAATAAAGAATTACACTCAGCAGGCCACATGTCGGACTCATAAACCATAAACCAGAGCAACAAAGACGATCTATTGACAAAAGTTGGAGGTAAAAATGATTACGAGCTTTACCAGCTATATGACCTGCTGACCAGAATTCAGAGAAGAAAATAACGAGATAAAATGCCGACCTACAGTATGTTCCTGACGCTTTTGTTAAATGGAGGGTTTAGTTTATCTAGTCATGTGAAGAAATCTTCTCTCTGGATCAACTACAGACTGAATC
Source organism: Silurus asotus (assembly GCA_024362625.1). Taxonomy (NCBI): domain Eukaryota; kingdom Metazoa; phylum Chordata; class Actinopteri; order Siluriformes; family Siluridae; genus Silurus; species Silurus asotus. The sequence goes on from MU551711.1 coordinate 1,976,371, forward strand.
GAAGTCAGACATGGAGGAGGTCAGGTGGTTGTTCTGGCTTGCTGTCAGATGTTATTCAGCAAATCTGCATAAAACTGCATAAAATTAAGACATTTGCATGGTCCTCAGCCATCAACTGCTCTGTTATAAGTTACTCTGTAAATGTAAGTGTATGTTCTCAAAGTCCAGTCTTTCCAACCACAAAGCAAGATCATTATTCTCTTTTGGACATTCAGTCATCATTTGCAAAGCCATAACACTGTTTTAAAATCACAACCTTCCACTGGACACTTCCACCATTCAGGAGCTACAACACTTACTTCCATAATCCCGGATAGTGAAGTTCTTGTTCCGGATATCTCTGGGAGATTTGAAGAAGAATCTGTGTCCTATATTAGGCATGTCTCTGTCTGTAGCACTGAAGACCTGGATCACCTGGATGCAATAACGTAAAGACGTGCTTAATCTGGTAAATCAGCTGTTACTATAGAAACAAGTATGTATTAGCACAAAGACAATAGTACAAGGGTGGTGCAGGGAAATTTTGGAACTAAAAGTTAGTGCCCCTAATGGAGCAGTGGAGTAGTGCACAACAAGTGTGAGGGATTTTCAGCATCATTACCAGTTAGGTCACACCATGGATCAAGGATCGGCTCTGAGCCCTTTCCTGTTTGCAGTGGTGATGGACCAGTTGAAGGACAAAGTCAGACAGAAGTCTCCGTGGACTATGATGTTTGCAGATGATATTGTTTTTAAAGAAAAGGGTTCAGAATTTAAAAAGAAGTCCCAGGTGGTGTTGAACGGCCCTCACACCAGAGAAAATCATAACTCCATTATATTATATTATTAAAAAATCCATTATAAGTAACGGAAAGGGGTTTAAACTGAGCTCATACTGGTTTCAATCAATCACCCACGCCCTGAAGTCGCCAACTCCTTGTTTCCAAAGTTCCCTGTGCCACCCCTGTATAAACATGTGATTTGCAAGTGTCTGGGAATCAGTGATCACCTTCTGACCAATCAGAATCCAGCACTGCCGTGATAAATCTTATTTTGGATGTAATGAGAAATCGCTTTTTTTCCCCCCACAAAGCTGCTTAGAGGAAAACGCATGCAGATGCTCAGGCTTGGATTTGTTTCTCTGGAGTTAACGAAGTGAAGAAATCTGGCAAAGAAACTAGCAAGCTGCTCCTAATTAGCCGTAGTGAGTCACGTGATCCGTAAGTAAACAACATAATCATGAACACCTTCAGAAGCATCATTTAAACACCGTATTTAAAAACACTTTTATTTTCAGTACTTTTTAATTCAATATTAATTCGTAAAAGAAGTGCAGCGATGGCAAACTTCACAGGGTTCAAATCCACATACACACTGTACTGACAAAAGTATTCAGACACACAACTTTTCCAGTCATGTGTGGGTTTGTTCCAAACCTGATATGGAACGTTGGAGATACACAACTGTATAGGACGTTTTTAGAGAAAAGGTTTGGAGACCCAAACATGTTCCTGCTATAGAGCTGCAACCATACTGAACACTGACTGCACCCCCGACCTCCACACCTTCACTAACACCCTTGTGGATGAATTAATCTCCACAAAATCCAGTGGAACGTCTTCTCAGAAGAGTGGAGCTCA
>MU551711.1:1980489-2007989 GCA_024362625.1 Silurus asotus
TGTCTCCTTATAAAATATTCATCCACAAATAATATTTATCACAATGTCACACTCTTCAGATCACCAGCGCTTATGATCACCTGAGGGAGGAAACCTCAGTGTTTTAAACATGAGTTATGTGTGTGTGTGTGTGTGTGTGTGTGTGTGTGTGTGTGTGTAAAGACCTGATGGGACTGTGCCCCGTGTCAGGATCGTGGGCTTTCACCATCCCGATCGTGTTCCCTGCAGCTCCCTCCCGTGTCTCCATGCTGTACTCTGAGCTGCTGAAGATAGGAGGTTCCTCCACGTCCATCACGCTGAGCTTCACCACGGCTGAGTCGCTGTGTGAGCCGCCCTGCAGGAAACGAGCGTCCATGTGCGGGTCCGACGCTGAGACTTTAAAACTGTACGCTTTCCGGCTTTCATAATCCAGCGGCTGGAACAGAGACACGCCGTGACGTGGGAAAGTGAGTTTAAACGAGAAAACGTGCAAACTGTAAAAAAATACATAAATAAGCTGTAAAAAAAGAAGTCAGAAGTAAATAAAACACAAGTCAAATAGGAACTTGGGAAGAGTTCTTTCTGTTCCACTGCACTTCTCTATAATACTGACGCTTTCTACAGACGTGACGTCATGATGATGGGATTAAGAGGTGGATTGATTCAGGTAGAACATGAAGGTTGAGGAGTGAAACGCACGACCTGATACTAGTAGAAGGAACAGTAAAGGTAGTAAAGGAAGCAGGAATTGTAAAATCCTGCTACTTACTTTTCCCTAACAAGTTGTTAGACAGTGTTGTGTGTTACAGGAGAAGGTTATGAGACATCAGAGAGACCAAACACACCATCAGAGTCTCACTTCTCTCAGGTTCTGGGTGTTGTAGTGTAGAAGTGTCAGATCCTGTCGTTTCCGTACATAAAAGCACAGCGTTTCCTCTCGTCTCCGTGCCGCGTGGCATCAGGGCATCTCTTCCTCCGCTTTCCGGTCTCCACTTCCTCTCTTATCTTGGCAGGAGCTTTCAGTTTCCTATAGCTCACGCTGTTGCATCATGACACGAGCAAACCGAGCTGCGTTTCAAATTCCAGTCGAGTTGTCAGAAGCTGCATCTGACTCTCAGCACTTTCCTGCCTTCCACGTGTAACCCACGTACCGCTCACACTCTGTGCTCCGAGCTCCACTGTTTCACGCTGAAGATACGGAGCTTACTGTTTATTACACCACATCGCTGCAGCATCAGAGCAAAAAAAGAAACTCTTCAGGATGTACGACAGGGTAAAAGGAAATCGTTATCGTACCACGTCGCTGATGTTTTTCCTGCAGAAGAACGTCGCAGTGTGTTCTCCTCTCACCAGCATCTCCTCATGTTCTATAATTCACTTATTTTACTATTTATACGTATATATTAAGATACAATCCAAGGAAACTGAGAACTTTTACAGCAGGTCTGTGAAAAACCTTCACCACTCTTTTTAACTCAGGTTTTTCTAATCCTCAGGATTATCCTCAGTGACCAGGACGTTATGAGATGGTTCCTGAGAGAACCCTTAATTAGCTCTGATCTGGTGGCGATTGTTTTGATTATGACGTGTTGTGTAAGAGCCTGCATGGCGTCTTTTTTGCGAGCACTAAAAGATCAAATCCGATCCGTATTTTAGCTGAAGAGCTTCTGAGAGCATATTAGATCAATCACACGTGGAAGTCCATGTGAGGGACGTCTACTGGTGTTACACAGTGAGTTCAGTTACACTTTAAGGACCCGAAGAGCTGAACATTTCGCCCCTAAAAGCACCAGACACAACTTTTTGTTCAAGACACGCTGTTTTTATTCTTGTTCTTTCTTCATTTATAAAAGAATGTAGGAAAATATTGCACGTGTCAGGTGGTGTCACGTCAGCCTTCGCTTGCTGACTGTTCCAGTTTTCAGAAAATAAACGTGACGGAAAACGGCGCTCGCTTTTCTCCGAACCTGATCGTAATGAAGCCTCGGAGTCGGAGTGTTCGGGAAAGTAATCAGTGGAGGATCACGTAGTACAGGAGAACAGTGATGCATGACTCACATGTGATTATACGGCTCGTGAAAAACACCCACACACACTCCACACACACTCCACACACACTCCACACACACTGCACACACTTTATTCTAAATCTGAGGCAATTTTCCACCAAGTGCTGAAGTGTGGAATGTCATTAAACTGCATGTGAAAGTAATGTGGGATGACAGAAAGTTTTTTTTTTCAAATGAAACAAATGTATATTTATTTATCAGTATAGACGGATATCTTCTTCTCATTCTTCTCAACATCTCCTCTGAACGTTTCTCAATGCCTTCAGCATTAAATGAATAAATGAATAAAAACGCTTCCCGTCTTCACTGGAGATCGGATGTAAATCCCACAGTCCTGATTTGGTATTCAGTGCTCCTCACACGTTGCCAGGTGAATTGTTTCGGGATAATTATCGTTTAGCCATAAATCCATAAGCGGGATATACCGTGTCACTCACAGACACTCGCTCGGGTCTCTGTGCTCGTTTTTTTGTAGGTATTTTCAGAGCCGTATTCGGAAACGAAGGAGTTCTAATGAGGCAGGTGCAAATGACAATAATCTCAGGTGTCAGTGAGGAGAGAAGAAAACCCTGCTCCTGAGATGGATCTCCTCAGGGAGTGTTACACACATCCGGGGAAAACGCGTTAGGAGGACACGGGGGTCCGTTTAACTGAAGCAGGACTTGATTTCTGCATTAAAGTATGTTATGCTTTGATAACATCAATAATCAATAATAAATCAGGGGATCAGGACTGGATCTGGATTCTGTGTAAAAGAGTGAAAGAGCACAAATATACACCAGTTTTCTCTCCGATGTCCTCTTATATCCACGACCCGTCTCCCTGAAGCAAGGAGACACCCCAGAATGCACTGCTTCAGCAGTTCCCCAAGGTGCCCATGCACACACACACACACACACACACACACACACACACACACACACACACACAAACCCAGAAAGGACGGACGATGATGACAGAAACGTGGTTCTGTCATTGACCCTGTTCTCAGTTCTCAGCCCCACAGTCAGAATTTCTCATATTCATTTTCCTGTTTTTTTTTGGGTCAGCAGATACGGTTCTGCAGAGTCAGGACTCAGCGTGACTTTGTTCTTCAGATGCTCTGGATGTTGGGTACAGCTTGGGGAATATACAAGCAGAGGAAAACGAAATGAAATCAGAAAAATGTGTGTATGAACAGAAACATGATCTGAAGTGCTGGAATTATCGGTATTTTTGGATGATTATCATTAAGATAACGACTGTAGCTACAGTTTTTCTGTTTAACGGCCAAATCGCTTCCAGTTTTATTTCTCACTCGAACCGCGCCAACCTGCAGATCTGTGAGATCTTTATCTCAGGAGCGAGAGCTTGAGAGACTCAAACAGTCATCACGGAGTCACAGAACCCCACTGAGCTAAACCGCAGTAATGATGGAGCGATCCATCTCTCCAGAAAAAAAAAACGAGTGCACTTCAGCCTCGTCCTCGAGCTTTTACCGAAGCACTTACGCGTGTGTTACGTGCCCGGCGAGGCGAGTGGGCTCGGCTAGATGATGTGCGGGGGATTTTGACTTGTCACGTCGCATCGAGAGGTAGCAGAGCTCATCCTCGAGCACCGGTTTATTTATTCATGCTTTTTGAAGTCCAGGAAGAAAGATGGACCGCTTGGTTTTCTTTCAGGCCTAACAATCGCATGCCATGAGACTCGTTTTCGAGGTTTTGTTGAAGGTGCATTTCTGTACCTCAGGGTTTCCTGGGGAACAAGTCCTGACCACCAGTAAGGAGATGATGGATCAGATTTTTTACTGGTTCTGGCAGTGTGTAGAAAATAACATCTTTACAGCTCAGTAATGCGTTATTCACACGGTACTGGGAGAAAAATGGGATGGGGTTCGAGGTGTAATGAGAGTCGCTCAACCTCGGGCGTGAAAAAACAGACGCTTGTAAAACACTGTAAAGTCTCAGGACACCCGACTTTTCCCACTATATGTGATCCTGTAAGTACAACATTGGAGTTATAAGAGGTTCATGATGACCCAAACGCCTTCCAGCATGACAATGAACCTGTGCAAAAGAAAATACCCCCATGAAGATCTGCTTTACATGTGTTGGAGTGGAAGATCTCCTGATATAGAGCTCCAACACTATTGAACACCTTTGGGATAAATGTGAATGCTGATCTCCTCACCTTCTCACCTACATCAGTCCCTGACTTTACTAACACACTTGAATGAATCTCCACAAATCTCGACCAAATCTAGTGGAACATCTTCCCAGAAAAATGAAGGTTATTATAAGAGCAAATGGAGAATCAATGTAAAATGAGATGTTAAAAATTCACACATAAATACATACCTTTCTAAGAACCACAGTGCCCTCCTGCGTGTGAGCGTCGGTGTAGATGTCGAAGGTGGAGCTGCTGTCTCCTGGTACGATCCTGTACTCCACCTTAGCGTTCGTCCCTACGTCCAGATCGTGGGCTTTGATCTTCCCCAATGAAGAATCCACCGGCGCAGATTCAGGAACTCTCAGGTGAAAGACACCTGTTATAGTGCCCCAAAAGAGGAAGAGAAGGAATCAGCAAGGAACCTGTCGCTCAGGATGAGAGGTAAAAGTGGATCACAGCGAGAGTCTGGAGGTAGTTAGCGCTAATTAGCCGCTAATCACTTCAGCAGGCCTGGCAGAGCGAACAGGCGTCGCAATCACATTTGCAAATCCGACAAAACTGTTTGTATTTGTGTCACTGAGACCCCCAGCTGGTTTAATCACGGACAATCGTGGATCTAATGCCCTGGAACGTGCCGGGTCGCTCTTCAGTGCAGATCCTTGCTGTACACAAAGCCGTTGCTTATTAATTACAGCGTTCAAGGATTCAGATAATTGTTCACGGCTGCTTCCGATCAGTCAACTGCTGCTTGTGCACAACAAAGCACCTTTCTGGGATTTTTTAATAACACTAAATACATTTTTTTTTTTTAAGATTCCCAGTGGGATTGCTGTCGGAAGGAGACTTCACTAGGATGGGGTTTTAATGCTCCTCAAACCAGGTGCACTGGTGATTTATAGGAAATACTGAGAAATACTGGAAATATGAGATATTTAAAGAAAATTAATGGAAGTTCCAGTTTTGGAAAAAGAAAAATCTTGACAAAAGTATTGGGACACCTGGCTTTTTCTGAGCGTATGTGAATTTTAGAGGTACAACATTGGATTGTATGTTTTTGGATGCAGAAGCACTGAATTTTCCCTTCACTTGAACCTCTTACAGCATGACGATGCTCATGAAGCCAGCTCCAGCTGGGTTCGATTTAAAGAAGATCTCCTGCAATAGAGCTCCATCCCTGTTAAGCACCTTTGGGATGGATGTGAACGCTGACTGCACCCCAGGAACCTCCTCACCTTCTCACCTACATCACTACCTGACTTTACAGACACCCTTGTCGCTGAATGAATCTTACACAAATCTTCACAAAATCTAGTGAAACATCTTCTCAGAAGAGTTCACAGACATCACACCACATTCTAATGGATGACCCCATCCAAAAAAGAATCAGAGCCCCCTAGGAAAACAGGGCACAATCCAATAATAATGTGAACATTCTATAAAATTCCAATAAAAAATCTCATAATAATCCAATATTCCAGCTCATTTAAACCTTGTAAGAACCTCAGAGAAACGCAGCTAAACCCATGAGGGAATCATACTGCAGTATTACAATGGATAAACCATAGATTTTTCAGAGATTGGATCACAGAACAGATTGGGGTAAAACATATTGAAGATAAGAAACCATCATTTTTCCCTTCAAACTGTTGCTATGGTGACAAAATGCTCATAAATGCAGCTGTTATAATAGAACGTTAGATTCCTAATCTATCTTCAAAAATCATCTCAATTGTTTCTAATAATTTGTTTCCATGTTGTGACGTACTTTTTGCAAACCTCGGTGGATTATCGTTGATGTCAGTGAGGGTGATGTTGACGGTGGTGGTTCCAGCCAAACCCCCCAGCTGTCCTCCCATATCTTTGGCCTGGATCATGACTTGGTACGACTCTTTGATCTCGCGGTCCATGTTAGGTAGCGCAATCCTTATCACACCTGAGCAGACGGGAATGAGAGGAAGCAGGTAAAGTCAGCAAGGCTACGGTTTACTCCTATTCATTTTTCCTTTGATGGCTGAGCTGAGATCAGGAGATACGTGTTTTTTAATAGCTCTTTATTAATCAATGTCTCTAAGAGCGCTTGACATTGTGCTAAAGGCTAATCAACTGTAATCGTTTCACTCTCTCACAGGGAGAAGCTTTTGATCAGAAAAATGCAGCTCAACAAAATGCCAACGTGAGACGTACGAACAGTGAAATGTTTATTTTAGACTCAGTGGTTGGAAAATGATCAGAAAATCTCACGCAGGCTTTTCATCTCACATCGAGACTCTTTAACATCGAGCAGCAACCAAACACTATAATTATATTATCCAAGTATAGACAGTCACAAGAACTGCGCTGTTTTCAACAATGTAATAAAGTACCGGTTTTGGGTTCGACGGAGAAGTAAGGCTGGCCGTGTAGGACGCTGTAGACGATCTGAGCGCTGTTCCCGTACGTGGGATCGTCTGCATCGGTGGCCGTGACTCGCGTCACGTACGTACCTGTACACACACACGTGCACAGATGTTCATTAGAAATCAAATGCAAGATAATTATTATCAGTACTGTAAGTATAATTCTTCATGGTGCAGAATCATCTCCAGACTGGCAACACAACATTTTCTAGAAACAAGTTTGTGGGATTTACACATCTGGAATGTACATACAATATGGAAGAGTTTGGGAAAAGATTTACAAATTGTTAATATACACTTTATGGATAAACGTTTGTAGACACCTGAGCATAATTTTGCTACAGTATGTGTTTCTTCTTAAACATCCCATTCCTCCATAAGCTGTTATAATAACCTCCACTCTTCTGGGAAGATGTTCCACTAGATTTCGTGGAGATTTTTATAGAGTTATTAAGCTACAGAGGAGTTGGTGAGAAGGTGAGGAAGCCTGGGGTGCAATCAGAGTTCACATTTATCCTGTTTAAGAGAGTTGAGGCTCTAAAGCAGGAGACCTTACACTCCAACCTATGCAAAGCAGATCTTCATGGAGCTGGTTTTGTGCACAGAAGCATTGTCCTGCTGGAACAAGTCTGGGTTTTTAATTTGAAGTGAAGGGAAAATTCGAGAATTCAGAGAAAAAATAAGTGAAATATTTAAATATATTCTTAATTATCAATTGTATAATTAAAAGTCTGCAAATCCGCAATTTCACTGTTGTTTTCCAGGTTAAATCTTTCTCTATCTGCAAAAATTCCTCTGTACAGCAACTTTTTGGACACAAGAATTGAGGTTTGAAGAGATTTTTTTTATAGTGACCTAATCTTAATGAGCCACAACGTATTAAATGCTTATGATAATTGACACAACAATCTGTTTGTGTTGATACGTATTAATATGCAGTACACATAAACACTCAGTTTGCAGTGTGTAGATTTTCTCGTGCGGTAATCGATAATAATTACCACGGACCTCCTCCAGGAGGAAGACTGGATCTCCTGCAGTGTTATTCCACTCGGAATAGTATTTCAAACCGTATTTTGTTTCAGTGAGCGTGACTGCGATGAAGATCCTCACACCGGTTAATGGTGTGCTTCAAGACTCAGCTTATTTCCAACTTTAATTTTTATTCAGCAATAAAACTGGTTTGTTATTTGGAAAATAAACAGATAGAATCCAGGAAATATATAACGGATACGGAATGAGAAATTGCTGAGTTTGGAATACTGTAGATAGAAGCATTATTTCTGTTACAATTTTGTGAACAGAAATGTGGGTTAATGTCATCGATTGTGTTATTTATTATTATTTACAGTAATATAGTGTCGATCTGGAGCTGTTAGTTTTACACTAAAATAAACATTAAATTAAAAAAAATTATATATATATATATATATATATATATATACTGTATATAATATTTTATACTGCATATATGACATTTCCTGCGCTTTGGATTAAAATACTATTTATTACTTACATTTGACTATGAAATGCATTATATAGCAACAGAAATTAATTATTCTAAAACTAATGTTTGAGTTCACAGAATAATAATGTTTATACATCATGACCCTATATATAAATATAAAGTTGAGAAATTTTAAAGTACGCTTTGTTGATCTGCAATATTAGATTAGATGAGAGAATTTTAAATTACATTTGATCAAAGTAGAGTAGATTGGATTTTATTAGATCAGATTACTTTTTTAATAATCTTTTAAAACTTATTTTAATAATAAGATTTAATTGCACTCTCTCACTTTACACACCCCGAACAAATTGTAACGTTAAATCTTTGATTATTACTTTATTATTTTATCTTCTTATATTAAATGTTTTTTTCTTGCGAAACACAACCTATGATACCATAAATAAAGATGGCAATAAAGATAATTCTGATTCTAAGTAAATTTAATTGTTAGATTAGATTATATGAGTATAAAGTATTCAAGTATAATAGATTAAATAATATTATATAATATTATATTGATCACATTAGAGTATATTCTATAGGAAACGCAACCTATGATACCATAAATAAAGATGGCAATAAAGATAATTCTGATTCTAAGTAAATTTAATTGTTAGATTAGAATATATGAGTATAAAGTATTCAAGTATAATAGATTAAATAATATTATATAATATTATATTGATCACATTAGAGTATATTCTATAGGAGTATATTACATTATATTTGTTTAAATGATATAAAAGTATGTTAGTAGATTATAAGAAATTTGAGTTTTTTCTGTTGGAAAACTGAAACTGCTGTTCACTAAAACATCATTTGACGCTGATGATCGTACAATACGAATATTACACTTAGAATTTGTTCCCAAAACTATCTTTAAGTGAATGTACAAGCATTAAGCCACAGCACTGGACTGCCAGAGGACTGCTCATGGGGGACGTGAGGAAGTGGGTCAATAACAAAACTTCAGGTCATTTCTCAGGAGCAGCGAAGGTAGAGGTCCCAATGACAGCACGTCGTTTAGAATCATTGTGTTATGTATTTATAAAAATCGTATTTTTTTAACCAGTGTATGTTATTTTACCAGATGCTTTTTGATCTACAGTATATGTTGTATATGTGTGTATAACTATCAGCTAGATCCCAGAATATTAGCCGGGCTTGCTAGCAAACCAGGTAATATCATTAGCCATGTGTGCGTAATATCATTAGCCATTAATGTTACACCACTTTCATGTAAAAGATAAACATTAATCTATTGGATTATCCCCAAATGTTGAGCATATGTATATTATAACTACAATAACTAGCTGATAATATGACATAAAAATATATATAAAAAAAGAAGGATGAATTCTTGAAAGAAAGAAGGACACAAAAAAGTGTTCTGTTCTGTAAAGAGTGAGACAGTAAATAAAATGCTTATGGCAGCTTTTAAGTTTAATCCCCGAAGGATTAGACGTGACACCTTCGTGTACTATTTTTCGAAATAAACCACGCTTTAAAAAAAAGTGGATGTTGGGAGGCAGTGGCCGAATTCGATCGCGTTACACAGCAGAACTTCTGAAAGAAAAAAAATCCATCTTTTTTGGGTTTCATCATCGAGCACAAATATGCCTCGCCGAAGCAATGAGATCCCGGGAACAAGGTATTTGCTGAAATATAAATCTTACATCCTTTCAAATAATTCAATCGAGTCTTTAATAAAGTCTCATCGGGAAAGCAATTAATATATATCAGGATTTTACACGCTGTGCGTAGGAGGGAAAGGACCTTGGCCTTGGAAATATTCATGTATAAAATCCATGATGTAGCAAGGAAATTAAAACATTAGCCGATAGAGTAGTGCACGGCTGATCGCACCACAAAGGGCTGAAGTCTTTTATATGAGGTTCTCTGACATTGGCTACGTGTAGAAAAGACCAGGACTGTGAGCAACTTCCAAACAATGATTCACTTCCCCCGATTTTTCAGGATGTTCTCGCACTTTCCCCATTTCTGTGGTTTAGACAGTCTTCGGAATGTAACTTTATCTACTGCAAACAGGGTTTATTGTCCTCTGTAGGAAAGGTGATGGTGTCAGGTTCAGGTAAATAAATATATTTCAATATAAAAGCCTTTTTTTTTACTGTATAAATTGAAACATGACCTCTTTAAAGATTGTGGAGAGGGTGTTCAGGATGTGAAGCTTGTTATCGTTGTTTACCTTTATTGCCGAAAAGCAATTCTCTCAGGAAGTCCTGCCGTATATTTCACCAGAATAGGAAATAGGGTTCAATTTAATGTAACCCAGATAAATGGATTCCAAAACAAAGTCTGTGATATGGAGGAAGGTTTTCTGCATTTTAGGAAAGCAAATATTTTCCCTGTGTGCGTATGAAAAAGCTCAGCTTACCTACAGGTGACATCTCCGGGACGCTCGCCATATACGGACCCTCGAGGAACTTGGGCTCGTTGTCATTAATGTCCTGGACCTTAATGATGAAGGTAGACTCGGGTTCAAGGGCTCTTTCCGTGACCACGTCTACGGCCTGCGCCCTCAGCGTGTAGTAGGACTTCTCCTCACGGTCCAGACTCCTCAAGGCATGGATGTCTCCCGTGCTGGGCTCGATGGTGAAAATAGAACCCACTCCTTCTCCAGATAGCGTGTACTTCACCATGTTATCTCCTCGATCCAGGTCACTGTGTAGCTGCAAGGTTTATCATAATGAGACACTTCAGCAGAAATCGCATTATGCCCATGGGGAGAAGGAGGACAAAAAAGTGCTCATGGATAGACGAGTAAACAGATTTATGAGCTGGCCCATCAAGGCTCATCAAGCACAAGAACCATCAAAAGGTTCTGCCCTTAAATATCACGAGCTGAGAAGATGATAAAAACGAGTGAGTTTGTCACTGTTAATTTAGGACTCTGGTAATATTTGGGGGGAAAAACTCACAAAATAAAAATATCTTCATGAAACATCAGGATTTCTAAACACCTCTGTATCTCATGAAGCCCATCAGCAATGGCTTTTGCATGGTCAGGGTCATGGTGGCTCCACAATCCTGGGATTACTGTATGTGAGATAGGAGGAAAACATGCTGAGTGTACAGTAATGCTAGTTCACAACAGGGCACACACACACACACACACACACACACACACACACACACACACACACACACACACACACACACACACACACACAGATTTACCATCAATCATTCATACTGAGAGACAACCTGGAGCAGTTGGTCCACCCACCGGAATGCTTTTAGAAAGTTGGAAGAAACTGAAGAGTCCTTAGAAAACCCATGCAGACACCAGGGGAACCTGAAGAACTCTACACAGAATCGAACCCGACACCCTCGGAGTAGCAACACTGCTCACTGCACCACTTTTACAGAACATTCAGAAATTATTCACACCCCGAAATATCACACTGAAATACTTCATGTTTACATTGTTTTCTACGGCAAATTGCAGCTCAGGTTCATTTTCCATTTCTCTGGATCATCTTTGAGATGATTCTACACTTTGATTGCACTTCCACTGTGGCTAATGGATTGGTGGATTGGTCATTCTTTGTATATACACACACACACACACACACACACACACACACACACACACACACACACACACACACTGAATACCTTCTGATTTTGCTGTAATTCTAAAAGATAATGCCATAAAAAGTTTTAAAATCATCTGGTCTTTGCAGTGGGAAAGTTACAGCTTCTGTTCGTACTCTAACAAGATTCTACAGAATAATCAGGACACACAATATAATTGTGTAGACAACCAACTTGTCCATTTTATGGTTCAGTAAGTGCTTCAATGTTCGTTCTCATTAAACACGAATCACTTTGGAACCAGAAACTATCCTGGGAGCTGTGGGTGTGAATCTGCCCTAAATGAGACGCCAGTCCATTACAGGACACCATCAACCCACACTTCTTCACACCGAGGGGGATTTAGGATCGGCAGTAGATCGAGCTCGAGCACAAGCATTTCGTCTCAAGTGTAGAGGTAATTCATATAGGCACAAAAACTTCAAGTGGCTTTTTTAAATATGTAAATTAAGTCAAATGAATGAAAATGTTCCTCTCGCTGAAGCATAAAGGACTTCTGCATAAAGGACTTCATTCCTCAGCCCTGAGCTGGCTTTATGCTACAAGATAATCCTCCAGTCATAACAGGGGGATATAAATGGGCTCCGTGTTCCACTTTATTTATATATGGTTAATCTTCTATAAAAAGGGGACATCATTAAGGTTGGGGTTATGAATAAAGACCCTCACTCAATCTCCATTCACGCTGCTGAGGATGTCGGCTGCCGGCGTCTCCTCGTGAGACGTACTTGGGGTTACACTGGCGTTAGTATCTTAATGATGATAGCATGATGAATTCTTGTTTTAAAGGTCGCACAGACAGAACAGATTGTCCCTCTGAGATAATCTATCCTCCGTGTAAAAGGCTGATTGCTCCTCACACGAAAGCAATTACTCACACTTTTTCATTTCGATTCCGTTCTCTGAGATCAATCTGTTTAACCAGGGTTGCGGGTTATCCTGATTCAGCTATCCGTGCTATCTGTCTGCATCGGTGCTGGCTGATCACCTCGTTTTTACACCTGCTTTTCAGCCTGATTCAGCCAAATCCGTCCTCCTCGACCCAGGCTCATGGATTTCTTTTTTATTTAGGGCAATTAGAATCGACATTTTTTCTAATTTCTCACTTCTCAATCAGAGCAAGATGAAGTGTATTGAATATTTGACTGTGGCTGCAGTTTTCCCTCAGGATAAAAGGTTAATTCTAGGACAGCGCTTTATCTAGCAGAAGGTTTCCAAGTAGAAAAGAGGAGCAAAACAAATCCACTGGCTTAGAAACATCACGTTCTAAAGAACCAGGTTTTGCTGAGAGTGTGTGAGGGATCCAAGCCTGAAAATAGGTGAATGTATCTCATTAATTAATCATCAAGGAAATACAGGAGGAACATAATGTGCACCAGCAGACAGACAACACGTTTTAGCAATTTGATGATTTTCAGAATGCTTGAAAAACGTTTGTTATGGCAGCTATAAACGCTCCTTCCCTCATTCAAAAATGGAGTTTGTCATGTTATTGTAAATAGACAACAGTATTTTTCCATCCTCTCCTTTGGATTTCCATTTAGAGGGTTTAAGCCCCAGTATTGCCTAGCTGACATTCTTGGGGCCCCTGAGAGAGGCCCCATAAACCTCTGTGCTCCAGGGGTGCTGTATTACGACTGGCCTTGCGCTATGACCACAGATTCCTAACATCTCTGGGATTTGCAAAAAAAATATTTTCTAATATGTGGTTCTTCCTCAAACTGCACAAAATTGAAAAAAGATTAAGTGGGCTGCTCCAGATCTCCAACCTCAACCCTACTGAACTAGCAAACCCAAACCTGTTCCAGCATGACAATGCACCTGCGCACAAAGCCAGCTCCATGAACATCTGCTTCCATGGGTTGGAGTGGAAGATCTCCTGCTATAGCGCTCCATCCCTGTTGAACACCTTTGGGTTGAATGTGAACGCTGACTGCACCCCAGGAACCTCCTCACCTTCTCACCTACATCACTACCTGACTTTACTAACACGCTTGTTTAATGGGATCTTCAAAAAGAAGTCAGGTGTCTACAATTTACACTTTTCGATCCTGTTTCTGTGGAGCGTCTGGTGTCCACACCGTTACTACACACACTATAAGGTATTAAAAAGAGTGTGTTAATATAAACCTGTGATATGCATCTGCTCTTGGAGAACTTATCAACACCTTCTGATTAGTCAGAATGAGAATCAAAGGCGATGTGGGATCATTCAGGATCCTGCTGTAACTGAGGTTTTATACTCCACTGTACTCATCAGACGCCCAACCACCACAAGAACAAATACTCAGGGAAGTCATAAAACGTGTGCAAATTCGCTTTTACAGCGTGCAATTATACTTTATTTTTTTCCTGGCAGTTCTGCGACTTAAACTGACATCCTTCCAGTGACTATAACAGAACCTTAATCACTGCGCTGGCACTGCTGCCACTCTTCCTCTGACTCTCAGCACGGGGTTAATTTACCGATTACTTAATTGCACCGGCTGTGTGGTATAATCATCACACTCTTAAAGCACTCAGCGCTCGAAAAAGTACAAGTCTGAAAGTCAGGGAAGTTTTTGGAGAAAATTCTTTCTGATGATTGTTGCACATGAGCAGTGAGCGAATGGATACTGAAATACAGTGAACTTTAAAAGGTGTCCTACCCGAATAAATCCACCACTTAATACCACTAAATATCTCCGGGTTTCCCTGCATTTTTACATCAATATGGTTTATAAACTATTTGGAGCGATTTAATATTACAGGGGTCCCCAAACATTTTTCTTTGAGGACCCCATAATTTTTTTACTGAGTCGGTTTGTAATGATGTGTGGAGTGAATACAAGAATTATTGTGGAGATTCTATTTTGACTTTAAATGTATTTCTTGCCTCCTAATGCTGAATTAGTTTATTAGTTTCTTCTGCAATGTACAAACAAATGAACGTCGCTATTCAACAGATATCAGCTATTAAAAAAAACATCATTACTGAAATTTTTTTCGTATTCATTGCTGATAAAATGAAACATTTACTTACTTAATTAGGCTAGGGTAATAACTAGACGTCGACCGATAGTGGATTTTACCGATTCCGAATCCTATAAATCAACTGATTACAATGGATTTTTGGAGATGTAGGTAGTTTTTACAATGAACTTTATTACAAAAATAAAAATAATTAAAAACAGTACTAACATGTGAAAATGTGATAAAGGAAAAAAATATAATATTCATTAATAAATATTATTACAGAATTAAATTAATTATAAATAATAAACACTATATAGCACTCTCCGTGCAGCATGACGTCTTGTGTTAAAACAAACATCACGTGGTGTCAGTGGTTCGCCTCTAGAGGTCGCTCTCGCTCTCAGCAGACCAGAAGCCGGAAAAACTATCGGTACGGATTTT
This sequence comes from Silurus asotus, assembly GCA_024362625.1. Taxonomy (NCBI): domain Eukaryota; kingdom Metazoa; phylum Chordata; class Actinopteri; order Siluriformes; family Siluridae; genus Silurus; species Silurus asotus. The sequence goes on from MU551711.1 coordinate 1,995,609, forward strand.
TGCCGATAGCCGAATGTTCCAGCGATCAACTATCGGTGCCTCCAACTCTATTAATAATTACGGGATATTTTAATTTGAATGCCAACATTTATTATCAAAAACATATATAAAATGAGTAAAATATATATTTAATGCAAATTTAAATTTTAAATGTTTTAAATATGTCTCTGGCATTGTTAAGAGGACTGTTTCAAATGTGGGGGATCTGATTTAATGAATATATTAATAAATAATATGAAATATCAGGTCCTTTTTTGGTTTCATATAGAAGGAATATTTTTTTATATCAACTCATTTTATTCTTCTTCTCACCACAACAATTTACCAATAATTTCAAATTGAATATAATCCAAAACCCGAAGGAGTTTATCTGTTCGCTCCTCGTGAACGAGCCGTTGCTAGAGAAACCAGAACTTATTAAAACTTAATGTATACAAACCTGCAATTTGCAGCTGCACTGCTGCCAAAGCAGCTGTTATAGAAAATCAATCAACAACCTTCTGACCAATTTGACTCGAATATCTTTGGACTCAACAGTGTTGAATGGACTTTTAGAGAGAATATCAATAAACTCCGAATGACCAAAGATACAATTTCAGCATCCAGGCGTTCGTTATTAATTTTTTTTCCTCAAGGTTTCACCCTGTTATTATTATTGAGCTTTTTTTCTTTAATTATTATTATTTTTACTGCACAGCTGAATTTCTGTTAAAACCACACTTTAAATGCCTTTTGGTTCTGATGCTGTTACAGTTATTTTTTATAGATTTATTTTATATCACTTTATATAAAATGTTCAGATTCTGGCGATTGGAACTCATGGAGGTGACACCTTTGTTCAGGTTCTATTTTTCACCGCTGCCTGACTGAACTCTGTTTCTACTTCTGATAGCTTTAAATATACCGTTTAAATAAGAACAACCGGAGTCTGAAATAGATCCACAAAACATCATTAAATGTGTTCATGTATAAATGACACACACGGTCGGAGCGCTCGGCGGGAATTACTCAGGGATTGGTGTCCCAGACAGTTGAACATAAGCTTGAGACACCTGACTTTTCCAGCCATTCGGAGCCACACAATTGTACAGGAAGCCTTTAAATGCGCGATAATGAAAATTTCCTTCCATTTGAAATTGAAGACCCAAACCTGTTCCAGCTCCTGTGCACAAATCCAGCTCCATGGAGATCTGCTTTACATGGGTTGGAGTGGAAGATCTCTTTCTGTAGAGCTCCAACCCTATTAAACACATTTGGGATGAATGTGAACGACACACCAGGCTTCCTCACCTATGATCTACATCAGTACCTCACTCTTTTGGCTGAAGAAATCTTCACAAAATCTAGTGGAACATCTTCTCAGAAGAATGGAGGTTATTATACCAGTAAATAGGGCTACATGTGGACCTCCATCTTATGCTTAGGTGTCCCAATCCTGTTGTCTACAGTGTTATTATAGATTCTGAGGAAAGCTTACTATGATTGAATGTTGATATGGAATGTTTTGGTGTAAATAAGTAAGGAACATCAATAATAATAGCGTAGATCTTATTCACAGAGCGAGCGAAGAATTTCAGCATAAACAGCAAATCTTCAACAATATCTGTGAACAAACAATGAGTGCTACATCCTCAGGGACAGGGTGAGCGTCCATCTTTTTCAGTGCAACATATAAGTTCTGAAGTGTGAAGCTTAATTCAACTATTCCAGAGTCTTCAAAGCCTTTGCCTCATCCAACTTTCTCTTTGTTTGATCTACAGCTGAACTACAGTTTCCTCCCATTTCCTTTTAACCAGGATGAAGTTTATTTAAACCTATCAAGAGGAGCTTGATGTTGTTTTGCTGCCGCTTTTCTTCAGGTTATATTAATCAGCGCTCGAAGGCCTCGGCTTCTTCTTGTACCGTTAAAGAGGGCGTGATAACTCGGCTGTCGCAGCTCTGACGTGAACAGTAGCGCACGCCAATCCCTCATCCGCCCTGACACGACTCCACTAGACCCTACTTGATGGTTCAATTTGACCGTGATCCCAGTTTAAGCTTAAGGTTCGCCTTCCTCAACAACCGAGCCTTGATATTCAATTTGGAACATCTGAGAGAATTTAAAATCCCTTTAACCCAATGCCTTTGCGCTGAATGCACAATCAATGCTCTCAATGGCTACAAGTTATACCACCAGGTTACGCCACCATAAGCAACGGATAATAGTGTATCCCTCATGGATGATTAGACCACTGCGGTCAACATAAATCAGTAGGCAATCTCCAAACTCAAGCCGATAAAATTCTCCCTTTTCACCAACATCCACACTCATTTTTAAGTCCCTGCCTTTTTCTTCCAGCCATTATTCACAGATTTACTTTTCTTTGGATCATTTGGGAAGAAAAGAGCAAACAAAAAAAAGCAAACATCTCAGATCAAAGCTCTGAATTGCATGATGAATGGGTATGAACTGGCTCAAGGATTCGGGCTTCATTGACAAATTTTTCATGTTGAATAAAAATCTATGCGTGTTTTCTCTTTGTAGTGAAGTCATGTTTGGTGCAGTGAGGCTTTGACTCCAGTGAGCGTAACAAACAGTAAATAAAAATGACGAACAAAAACACGGCTAAACTGTTTTACTGGAGTGAATTCATACGTGTGTGTTATATTCTGAGTCTGATTTTTTGCTTCTTTCTACAGCAGAAAAACACAATAAATATTTTGAAATATGGCTGAAGAGCAGGTATTAAATTTACTGGGGAATTTCAAGAAATTCTTGCTGGTGGGATGCTGATTAAAAGAAGAACACAATTGTACTCCCTTGTGTTTGATTATAATGTGTGTTTCATGAGTGTTATATTTGCTGACTGTCACTACTGGTGTTAACTAGTTAGCAGCTTTATCTACAAAGAGGTTAGCTAGCAATACAGAGCGTTACTATGAAGGTCTTTCTACTTCGCTTGTTTTATAAAGACACCGTTCAAACAGTGTTTAGTGTTCAAATTAACCTTTTTACAAAACCCCACGACATTTTACATTCTGAATAAGGGATGCTGTGGGTGTGTCTATCAACAGCTCTTCAGGAGGTCCACTTAAACACAGTCATGTCCACACCGGACCTCAGGGTTGGTTTTTTTTTTACTTCTGTATAGTTCAAAGGTATTTTATACCAATGATAAAAAAAATAAACATCAAAGGGTTTTTATTATCAGACAGACTCGGATCCGTGGTTTACCTTTCCGACATACTGCGGTTCAGACCCCATGTATTCCTCCAGCACGAAGAACTGGTTCCACACCCATCCTCGTTTGACTCTTGGAACCCCCACCATGCTAAGACTCCTGTGGTCCCCAAGACCCCTGTGGTGCTCCTTTTCCCACCTGGGCATTGGAGAAACAAAGTTCTTGTCCAGGAGAAACCAGAGGAACAGCAGCATGCAGTTCCCCGTGAGCATTGGAAATGCTTCAGTGTGGACCTTCAGCTCGGAATACTAAGTAAGCTGCAATGTATCCAGAGTAAAATATGCCACAGTGCTTCGATGACATTGATGAAGATCCAGAGCTGCTTGAAATTTTCCAGCGTTGCACCTGTAGGAAAGAAGAGATTACATGGATCAGAACATTCCTGTTCCTTATTTCCGAACATGTCCAGGATGATCTATTGGGCTGTTCGGATCATCCATATGTATAGAGGAGAAAAGAATTGGCTGTCTTTTCTGTAATGTCCTATTTTGGCTTTTTGTCTTTGAACCAGTAAAGCGTATAATTTTTTGCCCTCTTGGGGAATTATGTAGTCTTACAGGAAAGGTTCTTTTTTATGGATCACGATACAAGAGATAATTAGTACTTTTGAATTTATCTTTCGGAGGCTTGAGAAATGTTAAAGTTAGTACAAATGTAGTGACTTTAGCTATGTATGTTTTTTGGCAGGAGTCCAAGAGTACGTTAGGGAGGGTTATATATCGGCTGTTTGCAATACATTAGTCTTGAAAATGAGTCTGCATGAGGACCGAGGATTCTTATGGCCTGATTATGCAGATGGTTTATCATGAGCACTGGGAGAAAATCTGGCACTGAGGCTCAGGGTCAAAAAAAATAGAAGACCTCACACTTTGCAACTGCATAATTTGGTCGGCTTCGAATATGCTGGTGTACCAAATGAGGATACATCGAGGCAAAGTTTATAATTAATATATAAAACTACAGAACAGGTCGGCACAGCTGTCTGCAGAGAAACGCTCCCCCTAATTATCTACCTGATATAGATGAAAATAGAATGGTGAAAGAAAATGTCACTCAAAAATGCTAATATGGCTAAAAACAGTAAATAACCTGTCACTCAGTCATGCTAATCTCAGAACCAATGACAGCTGGCTGGTGTATGTGCTTTTTTTTTCAAACGTTTTCTTTCAGTTCCTTCAGAAGTCCGTTAAAGCTGTAAGAAGTCTTCAAGGCAATTTGAACGTGCTAGGTACCTTGAAGGAAAAAATGTGTTTTGTTAATTACAAGCCTCAAATAGCGTTGAAGTGATGACAGTTCTCGTACAGTCACAGAGCTTGTGTTGGAACGCTACAGCATCCCAGAGGAACGCACTTACATCTCATTAGACCACCGCGCTGTCCAGTCCTGCATTTGAATTCGTTTTCCCGACGGAAGTCCTGCATGTTTTCAGTATATTAATGCGCTCAGGATAATATGTTATTATTGTAGCGTGTACACAGGGACATGTTTGATAGAAAGTATGCAGAAATACTTTTGGATGTTGTGTAATGGGAATGTACTCGGCTACATGTCTGTATTGTGCTTTTGTATTTACTCAAAAAAATAAACCAGTTTGGAAGCTAGAAAGAAAGAATGAAAGATTGATTGATTGATTATTTGTCCCAAGATGAGGATAAGGTTTTGGCACCACAGAATTTTGCATCCCAAATTTTTCACACCGCATTCTGGTCTTTTTTATATCATCCTGGATTTGTGCACAGGGGCATTGCCAAGACCCCAAAGTTTGGGGTCTTGGCGGAACCGTGAAGACGGAACACGGAACCGTGAGTTTTGAGCAGAAGAGGAAAATCTGGGTTGGACGAGTCGGATGTACATTGTTATGCTGGAGTGTGAATAAACAGGAGAGAGTTTCAGGGCGCGTTGCATTAGCAGTCTGGAGTAGTTACAGGACTACGCTGCTTATTGCTGAATAAACATTCAGGGTTTCAGTAGGCCGCAGCTGCCCGATTCACTGAACCTGCGCTGTCACATTCGCTTAGAGAAAAAGAGGCTATTGTTAGCCAGGAGCTTGCAGCTAAGCAGAAAGTTAAGAGGTAAGCAATAGGGTTGTTCATGGAAGCGAGCTGACAGCACACCCACGCATGCCAGATTAAAAACCAAACTAATCTAATTCCAGAACATTCTGCTTTAAGGAGGCAGGCAACAATATCATGTCATTATAGACAAGCAAATGTACGTCTTTATAGCCTCCTGAAAAGGTGATGTCCATCTCTGTATTAGGAATAAATCTCTTGATGGCATGCAGTGGTATGGAAATCATCATTGGCATGTGGTGTTGGTGGTGGTGGTTTCTCATATAGATTGTGGAAGAGAATTTCAGCGATGAAGAGCAGCCCAGCTGAATGTTTAGTGACTAAGAAAAACAGAAGGTACAGTAAAGGAAGCAGATGAAGAAGATCGAAAAGTGCGTTTTCGAATGTAAGTATGAAGCACGTCAGAGTGATATGAGGGTTTCAAGTTTTTGGTACACAAAACTTGAAACTCTTTCCATAATTGTGCACCCCAAAAAAACACCCTAACAATGATTACACACGGTTTTTATCCGTTCCTGTGGAGTGCTCATGGTACCGTCCGTGTGTATTCACAAATAAATTGGTGCTATAAAAACAATAATAAAAAACTTGCTACACCTACAAGGTTGTGAGCTCAAACACCTTCCGACGAATCACAATTAAAAATATCTGATATAATCAAATCCTGAAACCGCTGGAAGTCTAATTAAAGTGAATCCCAATTAACAGCTAACACGTGTCTTTTGAAAGTTCTAATCTAAATCGAGTTAGCGAGCAGGGATTAGCATGTAGCGATTCAGCAGCACTGACATATGGCACTCAGTCAACATGGCAACGGTGCGAATCAGCGAACTGAAGCCTGTGTTTCCCTTAAAATATGGACTGATGATGCTATTTTTTGCCACCAAAGAGGATTAAAATGAAGATGTAGTCCAGAGAGAGAAAGACAAACAGATTGTTGGCATTCTAAGAGTGCATTTATTCTTATTAGCCATCCGCTCTCCATACACGATCACAGCATCTCATTTTAAAAGCATGATATAGTGCAGTGTGTGTAATTGTCACTTGCATAATTATAAACTGATAAATTTCTTTGTACATAGAACAAGACAGATTTGAAAACTTTCACAAAAACACTCATTAAAGCTCATCGATGTGTGCAATGGCAGATGAACCCATGACAAAAACCCACAAAAACAAATGCACAAATGTTGTGCATAAGATCTAGAAACTGTGGTCACAAAAGTTGGAGTGCGTCTCGAGCAGGTAAAATCACTATTTGGTCAATGATCAAACTATTTGCATTTATACTGTATTTATTTGTAGAATTAAGTGGGTGTGGCCTATAGCGGAAAACACTGAACCGTTCCTCAACCTCAGCGACATCACAGCATCAACAACAGTTCTTACTTTTTGTTTGTCTGTGATAAACTTTATCAAATTCAGCTGGTCTTATTTTTTTACAAAACATACCTCTGACCAGGTACAGCAGTTACTACAGATTCTGTAAAAGTATAACATTCAGAACCATCGTTTATACCTGCCAAGTGTTTTATTCGTGATGTCATGATTTGTTCATGTTCTCCAGTGACTGCTTGAGAACATGAACAAATCATGAAATGCATTGCTTTGCTTTGAACTTGACATTTTTCGGATCTTATTAAATAAAGTTCAGAGCAATGCAGCGCTGAAACTGGAGACTCTATGACAAAAAACGTTCTTAATTGCAATGTACGATTCGTTTTATATACATTTATTATAAGGAGAAACTCAGTATACACTTTACACGTGAGGACGAGCGTGTTGAACTCATAACAATAAACCAACACCAGTTAGGATTTAGAGTTCAGCAGCTCTGTGGTGTAAGGAGAAGATATTATTAGGTATTTTATAGACCTACAGAGAAATCGCATGAACAGACTGTTTTTTATGACTTTATCCACGATTAGTTCGCCTTTGGTCTCTCAATGCTCATTTTTCACTGCGGCAGAAACACATCTGGCCTTTACTGTAGCTCAGTGGTTTGGATGTTGGACTTCTGAGTGGAATGTTGTAACTTCAAATTGATTTTATTTGTCACATATACATCACAGCATGGTGACGTGTGAAATTTGCAGATCCCAGGTGGGGTCAGAGCATAGGGTCGGCCATGATACAGCGCCCCTGGAGCACAGAGGATTAAGGGGCCGTGCACAAGGGCCCAAGAGTGGCAGCTTGGCGATACCAGGGCTTGAACCCTTGACCGTCTGATCAATAACCCAGCACCTTAACCACTGATCTCCCACTCCCCCAATCTCAGCACAACCGAGCAAAAACCTCAACCCTCAGCTGTTTAGTTGAAAGAGGTAATTGTAGGTCTCGCTGGATGAGGGTGTTAATTAAATGTAAACGTAATACCAAAATCCCATGAAGCACATGGATACGATGAAGCTCAGATTCATACTACAAATCCGTGCTAAAACCTGAAGCCTAAGAAAACATGAAGCAGATTAGATCCGGTCTGAGATCTTCAGGCAGGAAGGAAACGCTCCTCAGAAATCAGCAGAAAGGTCTGTGCTTAGATTAGTGGATTTTCAGGGCTGTAGATTTCATTCCCAGCTGCGTCCTACTAAAAGAACGAAGGATACCGTCAACGTTTTCTTCCGTTACGCCTGTGGTTTTTTTCCCACTAAGAAAAATATCACCTTCACTTCTTATCTCACGTGTACTTCATCTGAAGAGCTTCCTGACCTTTACGGAGCCATGTTTGTCAACAGCTCTTAAGAGAGTTAATTAACACGTGACACGAAGCATCGCTGTGTTTTCTCGTGTCGCTGTCGAATATAACAGGGTGAAACACAAATCACTCGGGTCGCTCGTGGAAAGAGGACGAGATTACGTTTTTATATCCAAAATTAAAGACCTGGTGGAGCAGCGTGTGGGCTGGGATTCCACTGCGTAGGCTTTATATTTACACACATCAGGGAAATGTGTTTCCGGGAATCCTGTCTTTTTAAAATAGAACATTTTACAGACGCACTTTTTAGATTAGATTTTTTTACATCGGATTTTATTTGTTATTACGACATGGTTCATTTTGTCTGTTTACATTACATTTTTAGTTTTTACATCACCATTACACGTGATTCTTATATGCTTAGTTTTATTTTCACGTGATTTCTTTATCTATAATAATACATTTCTACATTCATTTCTTAAAATGTGATTCTTAAAGGGATTTATCTCATGTGATTCCTGCTGGATTTATTTTTCAGAATAGATTCATTTTTCAGTGTATCTTTACACATGATTCGTTTCTTTTCTCTCGTGATTTCTGAGTCGATTTTATGTTCTCATTATTTTCTGTTATTTTCTGCACGTTTGATGTGAGGATTCGGCTAAAACGCGAGTTAATATCCATCCGTATATCCGATGCAGGCACGGACCAGTGAGCTGAGAATCTTGGTGTGGAGGAGTGGAGGAGTGAAGGATGACTTGACCCAGGGGAGAGGAAAGCCATTCTGAGACTGTGTGTTGGGCAGAAAGAGAGAGAAGCGAGAAGAAGAGGGAAATCGCAGCGATCAATACGTTTACGATTTACCACATTCTCACACTTTACTCTTTCATTGCATGTTGGAGAAAACCTGGAAGCCTTTATGTGTTACTGTCAGGGTTTTCATGTTTAGACATAGTGTGTGTGTGTGTGTGTGTGTGTGTGTGCTGATGATTTATTAATAAGTTTGACACGTAAACCAGACCAGCATTTTACACAAAAGCCAAAAACAAACCTGCTTCTAAACGTCTCACAGGTGCACGTGAGACCATGTGATGTGCAGGGGCTGATGGGTAACGTAGTTCAGTGCTCTGTTAGCTGCTAACATGGCAACTATGGAATGAGCTCTGAAGGTTAATGGAGTGGAGGGTAATAGGGATGTGGATTTACTGAGAATGTTAAAGCCACATTAAATCAGAGGAGCTTTAAGTTACAAACCCCTGCGTATAAAGAGTCTCTAACACATCCCTCGCTTTCTACACCATCAGTCAAAACGTCAGGGTACATCAGGGTACAAACCCTCACACCTTTTCTGGTGATATGATGAATAGAGAAAAGGTATGTATGTATGTATGGATGGATAGATAAATGAAATAATGAATAAATGTGTTAATGGGGTGGGTAATTAAATGGATGGATGGATGGATGGATGGATGGATTAATGAATGGATGGATGGATGGATGGATGGATAAATAGATCGACACATGGGTGGATAAATTGGTGAAAGGGTGATTGGGTGGATAGATAAATGAATGGATGGATGGATGGATGGATGGATGGATGGATCAATGAATGGATGAATAGATTGATGGATGGATGGATGGATGGATGGATGGATTGATGGATAAATAGATAGACACATGGGTGGATGAATTGGTGAAAGGGTGATTGGGTGGATAGATAAATGAATGAATGGATGGATGGATGGATAGATGGATAGATAAATGAATTAATGAATGAATTTGTTAATGGGGTGGGTAGGTAAATGGATGGGTGGATGGATGAATGGATTGATGGATGGATGGATGGATGGATAAATAGATAGACACATAGGTGGATGAATTGGTGAAAGGGTGATTGGGTGGATAGATAAATGAATGACAGAATTAATTGGGTGTGTAGCTAAATGAATGAATGTATGAATGGAGTAGTGAACGGGTGGATGGATAAATGGACAGATAGATAAATGGATGAATAAACGGATAGAAATGGCGAATAGAAGATTGTGTAAAAAATGAATGAAAGAATGGGTACGAGAGATGAATAAGTAAATAGGATGGATGCACACACACTGGATGGATGAATAAATGAATGAACGAATGAATGACTGGACGAATGAATGAGTGATGAGTAAGCAATCAGATGAAAAAACAAAGAAAGAGAGAGGAGCATGTTGGTGTTGATGTTGGTGATTGATGAGTTGTGTAGGTTGTGTAGGTTCTCTATGTAGAGTCTCCTGCAGAACCCTGGAGAATTTTGTAATAAAAAAAAAAAGAAAAGGAAAAAAAACCCTAAAAATGAATAAAACATGTGCATCTGTTCATTCTGTATGATGCACCTGAACATTAATATGTAAAACAGCGAGCAGAAAATAAACGATAAATAAAATAAAGAATAAATGATTTGAATGATTTCTTTAATCAACACAGAAATAAAAAGTTCTTGAATATATTATTTAATCACAGACTTTTCTATCTACACCTCGATTCTTCTGTCCTCTGTCTCTTTTTTCTCTTTTTCTCTGTCCTTATCTTCTCCTCCTTCGCCTCATCAATCGTTTCCTTTATTCTCCTGAACGCCACATCAGTCGTCTCAGCATCTTAAACTCCTCTTAAACTTCTTCCAGCTTTTTAAAGTTATAATTCTTTCACTCTTTCACTTTTTCAGTGTTTTCAGCAGACAGCTTGTTAATGGGCCTCGGCCCCTGGCCGCTGTCTCTGTTTCACATTCTGACTCTCTCTTTCCATTTCCTGGCACACTGAGAAGATGTCAAAAGTTAGAATGTACCTATGAATATAAAATACTTCCCCCACACACACACACACACACACACACACACACACACACACACACACACACACACACACACACACTGTACAGATTATCATCCTTGGGTTGACAGGAGAATCCCTTGGACAAACCTAAACATGATTTATCTTTTTTTAAAACTACTATCACTCTTTCTTTACCACTTTGCCTTACAGGGTTGCCATGTCTGGATAAAATAAGCATGCAAAAAAACAACCCATTTCCACTTCATTATCTACAGGACATCCTATTTTCTATTACATGCTTCAGTGTAGAAGATGCCAAAGCATTTATTTTCTCATCCTCTGAGTGTTTAACATAAGACTCATAAGAAGAAAAGAAAAATTTAAAGAATCTGCCTTTCCAGGGAGCGAGGAACGTCCTGTTTGATGATGTCAGAAGGACATTCGGGGAATTAAAATAATCTTCTGAGCTTTTAAATGTAAAACTTTTGAGGTGGTCCATCGTGTTCTTGAACGGCTTTTCACAATAACATTCTTTAAAGTTAAAAACAAGGTGTTTGGAGGCCTTTTGAAGTCGCCACGTTGCTATAAAACTCTGATAGTTAACCACCAAGCTGAAAGTTCCAGCGCTGAGATCGAACGTTGCCAAAAGTCGTCTTAACTCCAGCGAGACCGCCGTGGCTCGAGAGGACCCAGACCTCGCGCTCAGATCTACGCTTTTAACTCGGGTGACAAGCCGCTTCTCAGAAATCCCCGCTATGGCATTTCAAAAGCTTTTACCTCAGCAGAGAAGAAGTGCAAGGACACACCGAGTCCCTATGCGAGGGCTCTGAGTCACAGCGCTCGTGGCAACGTGCTGCAGATCCACGACTACAAAACCAAATCCAGTCTCGGCTCCACGCTGCGAGACTCCGCAGACCAACGCAGGCACGCCTTTAATCAGCACCTGCTTCCTCCATTCTGACACGCAGGGTAAGAAAACATCTACACACGTCTGCACGCATCTGCACACACCTGCACACACTGACACTTATCTACACACATATACATTCATCTACACACATCACACATCTACACACATCTCACCTGCACACATCTACACACATATACACACATATACACACATCACACCTGCACACATCTACACACATATACACACATATACACACATCACACCTGCACACATCTACACACATCTTACCTGCACACATCTACACACATATACACACGTCTACACACATCACACCTGCACACATATCTACACACATATACACTTATCTACACACATCACACATCTACACACATCTCACCTGCACACATCTACACACATATACACTTATCTACACACCTCACACATCTACACACATCACACATCTACACACATCTTACCTGCACACATCTACACACATATACACACGTCTACACACATCACACCTGCACACATCTACACACATCACACATCTTCACACATTACACCTGCACACATCTACACACATCTGCACACACTGACACATATCTACACACATATACATACTGACACATATCTGCACACATATACACACATATACACACATCTGCACACACC
>MU551711.1:2012989-2015650 GCA_024362625.1 Silurus asotus
GGCCTACAAGCAAGAGCTAAGCTAATAAGCAAAATGACAATTAAAAAAGTCTGAAAAATATGTCTAACTGAAACTATCCTACAGTACAAGCTTGTGCACACCAGCCTTTTTAACAAATACACTTAGTGAAAGAAGCTAGGTTAGTAAAAAAACGCTAACCCATTCAATTAAATTTGTTAAAGCTAAACTAGCAAGCAAACATGCTACATTTGTGACCACAAGCTAGTCAAGTGAACAAAAGCCGAACTAGCACATTAGTGCTACACAACTAACTAAAGCTAGCATACATAAAACGAGAACATTTAGGTAGTAAATATAGCTACAGTGCTAATTATGTAGCACGCTGGATGTGTCTCAGAAAGAAGAATGTCGATCAGGGCCTAGAATATTAGGCCCCAACCGTCACTACAGTCTTTACGACAGTTTTACAGGATCTTTAATCCTCTGCATTTTAAGTTTGATTTTCATTGGTGAGTGAAATCAGTGTTTACGTTAAACTGTGAGCGTTCTTTCTTTTGCTTCATAATGCATTAATGTAGTCAAAGTAAAGGAGGCGTGTCTTCTCTCTATTAGTCACTATGAAAGAGGAGTGGCATTTTATTTCTTGTAAATAAACAACATAAAAAAAGTGACCAACCTGTTTATATTTACCAGTAAAGGAGGTGTGGCCTATGTGCCTTTAATCTTAAAAAAGGAGGCATGGCATATGTGTCTTTGATCTTAGTTAGAGAGGTGTGGCTAATGTTCATTTAGTCTTAGTAAAGGAGGTGTGGCCTATGCGCTATTAGTCTTAGTGAAGGGGTGTGGCCTATACCTCATTAGTCTAAGTGAAGGGGTGTGGCCTATGCTTTTAGTCTTAGTGAAGGGGTGTGGCCTTTTTTGGCTTCCAGTGAAGGAGTGGCCCTTATAATTTTAGTAGCAGTCCATAAAACAGGTTCTTTGCTTTTGTAAAAAGGGTGTGGCCAAAATTGTGTTTATAAGTAAAACCAATTAAAACAATTAAAAACAGTATTGTGTTACATCACTAAAAAGATCAAAAATTCAGTTAAAATTTTAATTTAAATTTAATTTAGATGAATATTAAATGGAACCTACCGCAGCTTCTGGAGAACTTCAGGAACTTCTGCACGGCGTGAAAAACGAAGAACAAAAGGCCGCTGGAAGTGTGTGTGCTTTACTTTTCCTCTCGTCTGCAGCGGCGAGTAAATCTGCAACCTGTCAGGGTGTCAGCATGTGAAGCATCCTGACCCTCAGGCTCCGCAGTCACATCGACAGCTAAGGACAGAAGAGCTGCAGGACTCGCCGACCAACACCTGGACACATCTGTCACGACTGACCTCACGTCAGAGCGAGCAGCGAGCCGACACGGAGAAGCGCGAGATGAAAGGCAGAGCGTGACTTCACTTAGGACATCCACAAGCTCGTCTTCCTGACTGCAAGAAGGAAAGCAGTACCTTCATAAATCTACCTCTATCTATCCATCTCTTTATCTCTTCATCAGTCTCTGTAACGATCCATCTGTCTGTCTCTTTATTCTCAACCCCTTTATCCGTCCCTCAGGAGCTCCTCGCGTGGAAATCGGTGTCCGAAGGTCTTGCAGATACGATCTGGAAAAATGCTGCGGCTTTCACACACGTCCCGCCTCCCTCTGCTCCTCTTACTCACTCTTTACTGTTCCCTCTCTCCCTTTCTCCTCCCCTCTTTCTCTCACGCTCTCTCTCTCTTTCTCTCGTTTACCCCTCTCAGCTTTCAGTCTTTGTTTTTCTCTCTCCTTTCATTTATTTCTTCTCACATTACATTTTCTCAGTTTTTCTCCTTTTTTCCTCTCATTCTCTCACTTCTTCCCTCTCTTTTTCTCTAGCTCTCTGTTTCCACCTCTTCTGCTCTTTTCCTGTTTCTCTTCTAATCTCTGTGTGTGTTTGTCTCCCATTATCTCTTCCTCTGCCTCCCTCAATCTCTTCCTCTCGCGCCTTCTCTCTCTCACTCTCACTATATTTCTACTCACTGTGTGTCTCTCAATCTCTTCTTCTCTTTCACCCCTCTTTCTCTTCTCTATCTTTAAATGCTTTTCTGTTCTCTTTATCACTCTTTCTTTTTTACTCATCTCCCACTTTCTTCATCACTTTCTAATGATGTCTCTTGCCCGTTTTTCTCAGCGTTCTTTATCTCTGTCTATTCTAGCTTTTCAACAGGTTCATCCCTCTTTCTTTGCATTTATAGCTCTTTGTTTTTCTTTCTTTTCATTTTGTTCACTCTCTCTTTCTCTCTCTCTCTCTCTCTCTCTCTCTCTCTCTCTCTCTCTCTCTCTCTCTCTCTCTCCATCTCTCTCTCTGTCTTTCTCTCATTCTCTCTCTCTCTCTCTCTCTCTCTCTCTCTCTCTCTCTTTCTTAGGTAATTGTAACATTTACTCTTATTCTTTCTATTTTTTTTAAAACACCCTTTCTTTATCTGTCTATCTCTCTTCCTCTATCCTTTTCTCATTTTTGCTTTCTTTTTCTCTTTCTCTTTCTTTCTCTGACCTAATTTCCCTTCTTTCATTCTTCATCCTTTTTTCTCCATCTCTATATTTCGCTCAATCTATCCATATTCCTATTTTCTCACTTCTCACTTCCTCTCTCTCTCTCTCTCTCTCTCTCTCTCTCTCTCTCTCTCTCTCTCTCT
>MU551711.1:2027486-2069986 GCA_024362625.1 Silurus asotus
CCCCCCCCCCCCCCCCCCCTCCCCCCCCCCCCCTCTCTCTCCTCCCTTCCTCTCTCGCCCTCTCCCTCTGTCTTGACACAGGTCATGGAATGCAGTGGACGAGCATCACCGTGTTGAAGGTCAGAGCCTCGTCTCCTGGCGCCTCCTCGACTCCTCAACAAGCTCAATCCAATTAGCGGAGATTAAAGGTGCAGTAATGATTTGTTCGTGAAAAGCGCAGTTCCAGTGAGAAGGTTAAAATGTTCAAACATCTTTGAAAAGTGACTGTGAGAAACATGAAAAAACATGAAAAACATCTACTGAAATCTTTCTTTCTTTTATTTTTGCTTCTGCGTTTGTGTGTTTGTGCATTTGTGCGTTTGTGTGTGTTTGTGTGTGTCTGTGTGTGTGTGTGTGCGTTTGTGTGTGTGTGTGTGTGTGTGTGTGTGTGTGTGTGTGTGTGTGTTTGTGTGCGCCCTCCTAAGCTGCCACTTTTTAAAGGATTTGACTGACACCTATTGAAGGTACCTGCTCATTACGGGCCTTTTGTACACTTACACATCGCTATATTTATTGTAACGGCTGCTCTTCAAGCGCAATCTGCTGACAGGCACCTGTGCAATTACGTGGCATATGGCTCACAGTTAACGCTTGTGTATTTGACTAGACATTTCTAATAACTGCTTTGTAGACTCGTGTACTTTGACTCTCTTTGTCTCTGATTGTGCTGCTTCTTCTGTAGTATGTTATGCTGTGGGATTTTTTATCAAATCGCTCTTCTTCACGGATCGGAAGTTCTGAGACGAAGAACGTGATGGTGACACGCATCCCTCAGCTTTATGAGGAATTTATGAGGAACGGCTCATTGGTGTTTAGGCCTTCGACTCTAAACGCAGGGATTTATTGACCAGGAAATAAGTGTCCTTGGGTGGTTATGGGGTCCAAAAAGATTGAATGGTTCTTTTCTTTTACAGGAAATAAAGTAAAAGATCAAAAAGAAGCAGAATAAAGAATTGTATTTTATTTGTCTGTTTTATTTATTAATTAGCTGTTCGACTGAATTATTATTAATACATTTAACTCGTAATGATTGTGCAGTTTTTTCTTTTTCTTCCTTGACATCACTGGTTTGTGCTTCTTTTTGAAAATCACACTTCATATTTAATCTTCAGTTGTGGTTATAATGATCTCCAGATTTATTCAGCTACAAGGATGTTAGTAAACTCAGGTAGTGATGTAGGTGAGAAGCTGAGGAGGTCTGGGGTTCAGTAGGGTTGGATATCTATAGCAAGAGATCTTTCTCTCCAAACCATGCAAAGCAGATCTTTGTGGAGCAGGCTTTGTACTCAAGTACTCATGCTGGAACAGGTTTGGAACAGGTTCAAGTGAAGGAGCAATTTCACGTAACATCCAAAGACGTCCTGTATAATGGTTTATTTCTGACTTAAACAGTTTGGGGAAAAACCACATGTGGCTGGAAACGTCTGGTGTCCCAATACTTTTGGCAATAGGAGTTCCTCAGGGTTTAGTATTTGGTTCTATTTTGGTATAATGTTGTATTTCTGATATCAGTTAATATAATATAAAAACATCATGCTAGTTTCTTCTCATTTCTGCCTTAATTATCAGTGTGTGTGTGTGTGTGTGTGTGTGTGTGTGTGTGTGTGTGTGTGTGTGTGTGTGTGTGTGTGTGTGTGATAAGTTTTTCATCATTATTACACCATATTAATATATAACTCCTTGACAACATTCTGGTTCCACAGCTGTTCTGCACAATGTCACTGTCACTTCAGCAAATCTGCAGAATTATACAAAGCCATTATCTGTGAACATCCTCCTGACTCTCCTTCCTTCTTTCCTTCCTTTCCTCCTTCCTTCCTTCCTTTCTTTCCTCCTTCCTTCCTTCCTTCCTTCCTTCCTTCTGGCCCAAAACACACAAGTATCACCTGGAATAAAATCTAGAAAGCAGCTCTACTTCAGTAAGGTGTTGTGATATAAACACACCATTAAATTGCCCCACATCCCTGATTTTCACCCATCTTGATTTTCCCAGACTGCTCATGTATATTTATATATATAAAGAGAGAGAGAGAGAGAGAGAGAGAGAGAGAGAGAGAGAGAGGGAGAGAAAACTGTGACATTTCCTCATGTTTATAGAAATCCACTTCACATAGTTCATGGCTCTTCGCTCGGTCCAGCTGCTGCCAGCTGGCAAATTACCATGCAGCCTGAGCAATAATGCGGCAAATATTTCACTCGCATCTCTGTGTAAGTGATATTCCACTCCCGTCTCTCCGTCTCTTCGTCTCTCCGTCTGACTGCTGCGGCTCACGGCGGCTCCTGGGAACGATTCTGAAATTCTGAGGAAAAAATACAATCTACTGTTTATGAAATTCACTCATTAACGTGACCACAGTATCTATTGTTCCATTTAGAGTTACAGTAATAACAGCTCACCATCCACTGTCTCCTTTACACCACAGTCTGTCTGTCTGTCTGTCTGTCTGTCTGTCTGATTTATGTTATATTTCAAAATATATTGTTGATATTTTGATTTAATCATATAAGCAAGCAAATAAACAAAAACAAAAAAGGCATCCAGATGTTACAAAAGCTCCAGTTGTGCCGCATCTCATCAGAGGTGGCAAAAGTCCACACATCCTTCACTCAGTAGAAGTGCAGATACTGATGTTTTAAAAGATTCTGGTAAAAGATGAAGTTCTGACGACACGTTTTTAAACACGTTAAATAAGTTTGTGCTCCGACATGTTCTTCAGTATAAAGTCTTCACCTGTTTAAGTGTCACGCTGGGAACTGAACCCCATCATATTAATATATTTATACAAAAAAAATTAAATTTTTGAATAGAAAAGATGATGATGATGATGATGATGATGATGATGATGATGATCAGGAATGTCTCTGTTCTCAGTCATGTTCTCATCACTGACTCCCTCTGTCTCATCCACGTTAACCCCAGACTTCTTACTGCCTCCTGCCTGCTGATTGTGAGCTTCAGAAACTACTCTACGTCTGTGGTGTGAGAGAGAGAGAGAGGAGATGTTCCACCAGTGGATAGAAAAAGCAGCGTAATGACAGGAAACATGTTGAAGGGCTGAAAACGGTGCACAATGAGAAGAAAACATATCGTTAATTTCACCAAATAGATTAAAACTAAAGTAACGAGTCTGTTTTTACAATGTGAGAAGTAGAAAGTTTTGATATTTGTGTAACAATAAAACGAGTAAAAGTAAAAGAACTGATACCAGAAGAATCTACTCGAGTACAGTAAGAAAGTATTTGTGCTTCATTTCCTTCCCACGTTTGTACCTCATAAAGATTTCAGTTAATTTATGAGTTGTTCAGAAGCTCCAGGTTCCACAGCTCTGTCAAAAGAACGTTACTCAAAACCACACACTTCAGTGATCGTGATATTTCTCACTTGATGGTGTTTCTGATGTTTTAATGTTTTATTACATTCTTGTTGTCACACAGATGAGGATGAGATTCACCTTTTAAATCTGGTTCCTTTCAAGGTTTCTTACTCATACGATCTAAAGGACTTTTTCTCGCTGCAGTCGCCTGCGGCTGCTCATCGGGGATAAACACACACTTTTACATTTAATATATTCATATATTATATTCTGTTCTGTTATTCTTACATTCTGTAAAGCTGCTTAGAGACAATGTTTACTGTAAGAAGCGATATAGAAATAACTGAATTAAAACAGACAGACAGACAGACACAGACGATAGACAGACAGACAGACAGACAGACAGACAGACGACAGACAGACAGACAGACAGACAGACAGACAGACAAATAGATAGATAGATAGATAGATAGATAGATAGATAGATAGATAGATAGATAGATAGATAGATAGATAGACAGACCTCAGAATTTGTAGCATAGTAAGTTTTAGTGTTTTTCACTAATCTCGCTTTTCCATTAATCGTGTTCCTGATAATGAACAGATCCAAGTGGCCGTAATGAATCTGTTACTCTACACCACAGAATTCTACACTGGGGACTGTACACTATGAGTAACCTTTTTATTAAATACACACACACACACACACACACACACACACACACACACACACACACACACACACACACACACACAATGCAGTGGAAATGAAGACCAGGATGCATTACAGACTCATCAGGATGAAGATGATGATGTTCTTCAAATGAACTCATAATATTTAGTATAACATGGCGGCATATTAACTATCACTATGCTAATGTCTTTCTTTCTTTCTTTTTTTCTTTCTTTCTTAATTAATTTAATTGTTTTTACATTTAAACTCGGTTTTATTCAGTGCACAATTGTGCATTTTATACCAAAAGATGTGCAGTGAATAAGTGAAGACTCTGCTGGAGTGTTCTGGTGATGCCTCCTGCTCAGTGTAACGTGTCACAGATTGCATTTGCATTATATATATATATATATATATATATATATATTTTTTTTTCCCCTCAACAGTCACCTTGTATTCGTTCTCCCGGGACTCTGGGTCAGTCTGGGTCCTGCCAGAAAATGAGCTCCCACTGGACACGACCCTCCACCATCTTCCAGAACAAGGGAGAAAAATATTCAACTTTCATATGCATATTTTATGTGAGTAATTTCTCCTTCCCTGCCGGCGGTTTTTACACTTCAACCACAGCGTGCAGAGCTTTCGGCTTCATATGAACTCCAAGAGCAGCTTTAAATCGCACTGTCTCTCCTCCAGCCTCATACATGAAGTGTGTGTGTGTGTGTGTGTGTGTGTGTGTGTGTGTGTGTGTGTGTGTGTGTGTGTGTGTGTGAGACCAATCTAAAGTAGATTTTTTTTCTAATAACATCACACCCTCAAGTGTTACATTTTTTTATATCTCAGTAATTCACAAACAATTGCAAATGTTTTGTCTAATAAAGGATGATGCAGCATATTTACACCGTTCCGCTTCACGCCCCAGAGACAGGTTCCTGTTCTAATATACATTCTAACACTTATAACAGGGTTATTCCTGTTCTCACTCATGTTATAGCGACTTATACCTTTTTTTTTAGTCAATTGTCAGATTTTAAAATAATGTCATGTTGCAGTGACGTGTCTGCCTGAAGAATTGGGTAAACTTCAGAACTTCAGAACTTCAGAACATTGTTCATCTCATTTTTAGTGCCATATCCAAATCACTGGATTTTATACATCCAGGCCACACCTTCTTTACTTTCTAAGTAACACTTAGGCCACACCCCCCTTTTCTGGATCTCAAACAAAGAAGTTATTGCTTCTTATTCTTCTACAGGCTCAACTCCTCACGTCACAAAGTTTGTTTTATTTCCTGTCACTCTAAATCTTCTCCCAGCAAGTCCCACTCCGAGTGCTTGGCCCCGGTGTGAACCGAGTGCTGCACGAGAGCCGTCTGTCAGCACCAGATGTTCCAGAGGAACTGCCGAGCATAATGTGAACATAATCACACCGGTATTTTCCTCGTCTTTACGGCCGATCCTGGAAATGTAATATCCTTTAGTGCGCTTTACGATTATTCAGTGTCCTCTGATTGAAATTAAACGAGTAGACCAGAATAAACACAATTATGTAAAGTGTAGATGTTCGGCATTAATACGATTACATGAGCTTTTTTTTTCATTTCATTTTGTTCATTTAAGCCACAGGAACCCCAGAATCAGATGGTGTGCAGTTTACAGGAGGAACGGAGAGAAGAGAGAGTAGAGATATAACAGAGAGAAGAGAGAGTAGAGATATAACAGAGAGAAGAGGAAGTAGAGATATAACAGAGAGAAGAGAGAGTAGAGATATAACAGAGAGAAGAGAGAGTAGAGATATAACAGAGAGAAGAGAGAGTAGAGATATAACAGAGAGAATCACATTGAGGTTATAATGAAATATTCTACATAGTGTAAAAGGAAAAGCAGGTTGTAAGCTCTGAGTGAACTCTCCCACAGGACTCCTCTGTTACAGGTAAAACACTACAAGTGTAGCCTGCAGAATGGCTTCAGAAATAACAGGAGAGGTGTTAGGAGAAAGTCTGTTCAGAAGAGTTATTTCCAGGCAGTGAGAGACTCTCGACATTTCAACTGCTGTAAAAAAAAACAAATGATTTCATTTAATTGGCTTTGTGGAAAAAAATTCACAAAATGAAGCTTTATTGAGACTGACAGGTTTACAGAACACTGACACTGAGGTCATGCCCACTTGACTTACACTGACTGATCATTTAAGGAGGTGCTGGATCTTCTACACATGGTCATGCATCATTTATACATTTATATACCACAGACACTTTGCAGGATCTATATATATAGGCCACACCTCCTTTACTAGATCTTATATAGAGAGGCCAATCCTCCTTCACTAGATCTTATATGAAGAGGCCACACCTCCTTTACTAGATCTCATATATAGAGGCCACACCTCCTTCACTAGATCTCATATATATATATAGGCCACACCTCCTCTACTAGATCTTATATAAAGAAGCCAATCCTCCCTCACTAGATCTCATATAAAGAGGCCACACCTCCTTTACTAGATCTCATATAAATAGAGGCCACACCTCCTTCACTAGATCTCAAATATAGCAGCCACACCTCCTATATTATCTCATATATAGAGGCCACGCCTCCTGCGATTTTAACACGGACAGCAAGTTAAAACAAAGAGCATATGTGCAATTCTGTATAAAAAGGTTAGACATGATTCAGCAAGTTCACCAAAAGAGGTGATGCAGGACTGCAGCTCGAACAAGTGCATGTTCATTGTCTTTTTCAGCATTGTTCATTAAAGAATCGTCTCCAGGGGTCACACTGTCAATAGCCACTGTCTGAGAAAATACATTTAGCAAAAGCAACCAGATCTGCAGCACTCTAGTCTCGAAAACTTTTCATACCAGGTCTTATAAACTTCATTGGATTTCAAGTCCATAGGCCACACCCAATTTCATAATTCAGTTTTACTCATTATTGGCTCCTGGTTTATTGAACCTTCACAGGTTCCAAGACCCCATACTGTAGATATGTTTCTGTATTCTGGATTGACGTTAGTCTCATAACAGTGTAAATTCTGAGATGCATTTGTCATCAAATCTCCAGCAAAATTTCCTGCATTTCCAAAAGCCTGCTGAGCCTCAGTGAATCCCTCGAGGCTGCAGCGCGACACTTTCTACAGTCCAACATGTGATCTCACGGATGAGGAAGTTCTAACAGACAGGTGTGTTTGGCACATCCTCACACACACACACACACACACACACACACACACACACACATAGTGTAACCTTTAGCATTATCACCACCAGGCTAATGATTCCTGTGGACACATGGTGAAGACAGATGTCATTACTCACACAAAGACACTGTCCTCATTTGCTCTTCACGGGCTGCTGAATTTCAGCGTCTTTCATCTTTCCAGGTTTAATGTCAGGTGTATGGAAGTGGAAATGATGCAAAGCACTGAAACCCACTGGATTAGGTAAAGGGGTGAACAGGAGGAATGTGTATGAGGAGTAAACATGAGAGAAATAAATACCTGATAAACAAAAAATAAAAAAAATAAAAAAGAAGATAAAATAAGAATCTCATGAATTAAATCACCTGTTCAGCTTTTGCATCTTCTGCACCCTTCATAAAACATATCGGTTCCTTACTTATGTTCCTTCATATTCCTCTATGTTTCTCCATGTTTCCCATGTTCCCTATGTTTCCCATGTTCCTCCATATTCCCCCATGTTCCTTTATGTTCCCCATGTTCTCCCATGTTCCTCCATATTCCCCCATGCTCCTTTATGTTCCCCCATTGTCCTCCATGTTTCTCCATGTGCCCCATGTTCCCCCATATTCCCCATGTTTTCCACGTTCCCCACGTTCCCCATGTGCCCCATGTTCCCCGTAAGGTTTAGGTTTTTTTTGTTTCAGAACATTTCTTGTATTGTTTGTATGTGATTGTTTCTGCGTTTTGTGAATGTGTACTTGTAATAATTTCCACATCACATCTGTTTTCTGCATAATTACTTTATGACAGAATAAGAGAGATGAAGTGTGAGCTGATAGAAGCAATAAGTGAAGAAGAGAATAGTTAGAGACACCCACAAGATTACAACAGTCTGTTTTCCAGTCCAGGTGAGAACATTACTCTGCTTCCCGGTCCAGCTGAGGACATCTTTCTGCTTCGACACGACATCTCAGAAAGTTTCTGCAGTTGATGAGCAGAAACTCCTCTATATGGTCACATACAACGTGGTGGTTTCATTTGTAATAATAAACAAACACAGAATCACCACGTCACTCGTCAATCTGAGGCAAAATTCTTCCAAGTTTCGGGGTCGATCTGAACATTCTGGAGCTCGTCTACTGAGTGACTCATCAGAACACAGCGTGACAGGATCCTCTCCAACCTCAGATCTCACAACACACTCGCTTCCTATGAGTTCTCATGAGCTCAAACATTTCTATTTTACATTTAAGACATTAGAGGTGTCTGAAAATATCACACTCTAAAACCGAGTGAAACATCTTCCCAGAAGAGTGGAACCAATCTTATGGTCAGGTGGTCGAGAGAGAGAGAGCGTCAGGGTTCAGAGATCTCTTTTATCCTGAAATTCTCATTTCTCATCTGTGATTTATAGCGGAGTGGAGCTCTTCTACAGGAACCTCACTCGCTCCAGATGTGCAGATGCACAAACACGTCACGTGTCGCACTTACAACAACAAAAAACCCTGCTGTGTTTATTAAAAACCCACAGAAGAAATGTGTGTATTTTTTTCTTGTTGTTTTTATTCGAGCTTTTACTCCCAAATTCCAGTTTAATACTTCAGTTTCAACAGTTACATTGATTTCTGCTTCATTTGCAGCTCTTTGTTATTATACATGTGTAATTAATGTGCAATTACACTGTAATAAAGTATTTATTTTAAAATACCAGAATTGTGGTTATTTTTAAGTTGTGTTCATCAATAACTGATCACAATAATGTCAAAATCTCTCTTTCTTTCTCTCTCTCTCTCTCTCTCTCTCTCTCTCTCTCTCTCTCTCTCTCTCTCTCTCTCTATCTCTCTCTGTAACTGGGTGTGGAATTCTTCTTTTAGTCTATCTCGCCATCTGCTGGTTATAACTGGTCATTACAACTAAAGTAATAATAATAATAATAATAATAATAATAATAATAATAATAATATAATAATATAATAATAAAAGAAGAATAGCAGGAAATGAGATGCTGAAAGATGTGTTATTATTATTGTATAATTTATAATTTATTATATATAATAATACAAATAGTTAATAATTATTAGTATAATATTTTTAATAAAAATGATTTGCAAAATAAATTGATAGTAAACTAATTCTTAAACTTTAAATTTTAAGGGTTAATGTAAGGAGCATTTATGCAAAACCCCTACAGATGTTTCACCTCAGGTTCCTTCTCTGGGTTTTTGGTGTTTTCCAGGTTCCACAGCAGGTTCCTACAGAGTCACTGAAGAAAACCACGGAAAAAAATCTCATGAAAAAGAAAAAGGAGGTTGTGTGAAGAAAACTTTTTGTTTGTTTGTTTGTTTGTTTTTTATTGAAGTCTGATCATGTCGTTTGTCTTCTCAAAAAATATTCTTGACACATAAAAACATCATAAAAAAACCCTTTATATTGAAAACATTTTTTTTTTTCTTTAAAAAGTTTTAAAAAATTAATTTCTGCTTCCACACAGGACATACATTTTTTTTTTGTATGTTGTTTTTTTTTTGGTTTTTGATTTAAATTGAAAAGTTTTACGGCGTCTCGGCAAAATATTTATTATTTTCACAAGAATTTTATCTTGCGAATAAATTTATTAATTACTTTTAAAAATAACATTTTCTCTCAGAAATTTTCTTCTGCCTTCAGACATCAAATCATCACACCTGTCTGCAGAATCTCATGCACTTTATACATTGTTTGATGGTGTAAAGGATTAAAACTCTATCACCTTCAACACTTTCACCCCATCCATCACCTTCATCACCCCATTACTTCTTTTATCTTCATTACTGCTTTTATCTCCATCACTTCCATCTCTTCCAACACCTAATTACTTTTTTACCTCCATCAGCCCATCACTTGTTCCACAGAACTCCTGATCAAACGTCCATCCATGATCCAACTGGCCAAGTGGAACTAGACTTGTTCTTCACTGCTCCTCATTTTAGTGATGTCATCAATGTGAAAGGGGTCAGTGATATCTTGATGTTGATGTGTGTTTTTGTGCTTTGGATCATGTTGCTCATCGTTCTTACTACTGTCTCCACTCTCACGTATTCCACTGTTAAGGACGTATTTCTGCAGTTCTGTTTGTGTCACAAGAGTCTGTTTTGTTGTAAAATTCCACACAATTAAGCTCAAAGTTGAATTTATTGGCGGTAAAACTACTCCTTCAGGAGCGAACTGAAGATCGACGTTAGCGCTAATTTGGTCTTTTCATGTTTAATGGCTCTGAAGTGCAGAACTTCACTCCGGCGTTCCTGTTGATTACTGATTGCAGAAATGAAGCGAAATCAAGCAAACTCTACAAACCCCAGAGGATCTCGCAATTATCCAAAACCAACGCAGATTTTCCGCAGAACCCGACCGAGACGAGTCTTGGGACCGTTTTCTTTTTATAGATTAGAGAACATTGTGGTTCTTGGGTCATGATTGAATACAACATTCATAATAAAGTACTAAAAATGAGTATTTGACTTTATTTTATTTACAGTTCTGACTTACTGAATAATAAAAAAATTTTATTTCAGTGTTAACCGGTTTGTATATGAGCAGATATACGTGTAAATAACACGCCTCTTCATCTGTTCCGTTTCTCAACTCATTAGATTTCTTACTAATTCTCTGAAAACTGCTATTATTTATTTGCTATTATTATTCATTCAACCTGAACAGATAACTGATGTTTGAAGGCCCAACAGCGACAGCTGAGCAGTACAGGGTCTTGAACTCACAACCTTCTGCTGATCAGATGAGTGTAAAACACATAAAGCTCAAACTGCTGGTCAATAAAATGTTGCACAAATATTTACAGAAAACCACAAAGATCCATTTGTATTTTTTATTAAAATATATTCATTAAAAAATATGGATATAAAACACAACAACATTCAGAAACAAGCCTGGGTGTGTGTGTGTGTGTGTGTGTGTGCAGCGTTTCCACAACACTGCTGATCTGATCAGTGAGTTTTTTTATGCACAGTTTTGCAAATGACGAGAGTAAAACCTTTCACACAAGTGAATGAAGTTGAGGTCAAATGTTCGTTTCCTTTTGTTTTTTTCTTTGTTGCTAATGAACAAACGGCATCGACAAAATCACTAAACACTCGTCTCATTGGCACAAAAACCGTCACAGGACCATGAACAAAGAAAGAAAAGGATTTTTTTAGCAAAAAATTGAAAGTTAGAAGTCTGAGAGTCTGTAGAAAATCCACCAGGAGTTCCCGAGAGTTCCCTCGTAGTCCGTACCGGTATACGTACGCGACTCTGTGTGGAATCGTTTAGCTAGCCGATGTCGGTTCTTTCAGCATGTACAGATCAGCTAGCTTTTTAAACTCGGGCCCCCAGGTGCCGAGGAAGTCGTACTCGTGATCTCCTTCGTTAGCCGATGACTCGAGCGAGCTCAGGGACTCGGCGATAGAACCGTTGCCTTCGTAGGCGTAAGTGGCCAGAGAGTCGTAAGGAGGAGCGGAGGGGTCGGCGTCCGTCTCCTTCAGCCTGCTGATCAGGAAGTCTCTGAGGTCACTGCACTCGTTAGTGGGCGAACGTGAGCGGTACGGGAACAGGACGTCCGGGATGATGTCGCGCCTCAGCTGGTTGCTTTCCTCCATGGCTTCGGGGTGGCGCAGAGCTCCAATGTCGAACGCCTGCGTGTCCTCCTCACCTCCACCCTCGTCGTTGTAGCTCACCACGTTGTCCCTCACGTCCTCTTTGGAGATGATCAGAGGCTCTTTGCGCCGTTGCTTCCTCAGGGCCGAGAACAGAACCACGATCACTGGGATGAAAAACAGATTTGAGCACATGAATGAAAGCAGAAAGGTTACATTTTAACAGTGTTTTACATTTTTAATATCAAATTTTTTAATATTTAGAAAGCCATGTTGTTCGCTTACTTACAATTATGCTGTATTAAATTATTTCCCAATAACAGAACAACCTGATGTGCTTTATAGACTAAAGAATAGCAATGGTGCACTTTGTATCTGTTTATAGTTACATAAATGTTAAATAAATGCCACCTCACATCATCATTGGGGCGAATCAATGTGAATGAGCTGTGACTATAGAAGCGACATTCCTATGACCTTTGTCAGATATGAGAACTGAACTGTGCTGTAAAGGTTTCTGAGTGCTGCATGAATATTATATTTAAAAGCGTACTGAGCAGGATGACGATGCACAGCAGGATGGCCACCAGGGCGGCGGTGCTGAGCCGAGCCGAGAGCAGCAGAGCGTCCACGCTGCAGGATCGCAGGTTTCCCGTGCTGTCACAGCCGCACACTCGGACCGTCAGAGTACTGGTGCTGCTCTGGATGGGATAATCGCTGTCTGAGATCACCACGGGCAGGTAGTACGTGCTCATCTCCTGCCTGTTAAAGCCACTGCGCCTGGTCAGGATCCTCGCCGTGTTATCTGGAATATTTCAAACACTCAGTGATGAATCTCCAGGGTTCCAGTCCAAGGACAAGGCAGAAGAGAAAAAAAAAAAAAGACATTATGGTTCCTGCATACTGAATAGATTCACCTTCGTTGTCGAAGATGGTAAAGTTCGGATTGCTGGAGCTTAAACTGAAGACAAACTTGTGTCCAACCAGAGGCTCATCCGTGTCGATGGCACTGATGGTTTGGATCATCTGGAAATAAAACGACTTTTTGGTCACAATTGTGCACAAATAAATATTATTGAATGAATTCTGTAGATAATCTAAATATATAAAAACATTTTGTATTGTAGTTTACAAAACGTTGTTAACATAAATATATACATTAATTTATCAATTAAGCACCAAATAATCACTCTTAATCAGTCTCATTAAAAGGGGGTGTGGCTTATGTGCTTGTCAATTGTATGAAATCATGACAATGTGCAGATTCCAATGATCTGGATTTAACAACTTGTATAAAAATAGGCGTGGCCATTGTGATTGTCAATCTTAATTAAGAAGGCGTGGCTTCTGTATAGTTCCAGTATAAGAGGCGTGGCTTTAGTGATTTTAAAGGTGGCGTGGCCTTTGTATCTGTAAGTCTGTTTAAAAAGGTAGTATGGAGTTTGTACCTGTCAATCAAATTAAAGAAAGTGTGGCCTTTCCTGAGCTCTTTTTTTTTTCATTATTATTATATTATTGTGTTTTTCACTTTGGAACAAAAATGTAAACACTTGTTTAGTAAAAACTAAATGTGTGCTACCTGCCCAGCTCTGACATTCTCACACACGAACGTCTCGTAAAACATGGCGAACTCAGGCGCGTTATCGTTCACATCCAGCACCTTGATCAGCACGGGAACTCGGCTTCTCTGACGAGGATTGTCTGAAAAGTTGAAGAAAGAATCATGATTGTGTGAAGAAAAAAACCCTATTCTTCAGCTTCGTGATGTAAATGTTCTCTCTCTACTCCCGAGAGTGAACTTACTGATTTCGCTGGCGAGCACGGAGATGTTGTGCCACTTCGACACCTCTCTGTCGAGAGACTTCAGGGTTGTAATGGAGCCATTTCTGGGGTCGATGTGAAAGAGTCTGTCGGGATCCGTGTGCTCGTCTATTGCGAACCTGTGAACAATTGTTAGGCTGAAATTACTCTGGTGTCTGCCTTGTGCTTTTATATTTTATGTAGGAGTATTGATGTGATAATGGAACCCTATTCAGCGCCGCCGCTCGAATCTGACTCATTTTACTTCTTTAAACCACATGTGTGGAGACGAAACTCGGAAAAAAAACTCTAATTTGAATGATGCTCTAACGTTTAATACAAGAAAGAACTGTGTGCATTTCAACTGTCAGTCATTTTTATCTCCGAATATTTTATTGTATTTCCTTTCTGGCTCTATCTAATTATAACTTTTGCTAAATTTTACTAACATTTTAATAATAAACTTCTGCGAGAAAAAAACTAAAACTAAAGTTACAGCTCTTCCTCTGTCTGATCCCAAACTCAACTTCTATCATAATTGTAAAATAATCAACAATATCAGTGATTTTTTTTTTATCTAATTATTATCTGTACAAGTCCATGTGAATAAGCCGTTAATATTAAAACTACACTGTACTGACAAAAGTATTTGGACACCTGACTTTTCTATCCATATGTGGTTCTTCGACCAACGTTTAGCAGAAGATTGAAAGCATGTGGTTTTAAAAGACGTCCTTGGATGCATTTCCATTCTTTTGAAATACAAACCCAAACCTGTTCAAGCATGACAACGCTCCTGTGCACAAAGCCAGCTTTAGAAAGATCATGGATTAGAGTGAAAGATCTCCTGCTATAAATCTATGAATTATATAGAACACCTTTTGGGATAAATGTGAACGCTGACTGCACCCCAGACCTCCTCACCTTCTCACCTACATCACTACACTGACTTTACTAACACCCTTGTGGATGAACAAATCTTCACAAATCCCCATAAAATGTATTGGAACATCTTCCCAGAAGGGTGGAGATTATTTTAACCACAAAAAGGCAATAAATGTGGAAAGAAATGTTCAGATGAAGCACAAAGCAATCTTATGGTTCATTTTTGTGTACACATGGTGTATAATCGGATACTATACGTTTTCTAGAAAAATTAAAAACTATATAACTGTAAAAATCATCTCCATACTGCACAGGGTAATCAGTGGCGTCAGGATCCCAGGCTGTAACCGTCCCGATGATGCTTCCCTTCGGCGTGTCCTCATTGACCTCCACAACAAAATGCGGCCGACTGAACACCGGGGGCTCGTCCACGTCCTTCGCCGTCACTTTAACTATGGCCGTGTCTGAGAACGGACCCAGATGGAGGAAACTGGGGTCCGTGTGTGTGTTACTCACTTCCACCTTAATGGTGTACACACGCCTGCTCTCGTAATCCAGCTTCTGAAAGAGCAGGGAGAGAAAGAATGCATTATTCATTGACTTCTACTTTTTTTTTTTTATTAAAGAGAAGGTCTAGGTAAGGTCAAGCATTCTTTCGGATTGGTCAGAAGGTGCTGATTCATTTTCTGGAACAACTTCAAATAACATATAGCAAAAAAAGAAAAATACCCAGTGAAATAGCTTTAACTACCTTCATACCATCATGTTCACTTCACATCATCGTATTGCCTTTTTTTTTGTTAACAAAAGCATGAAATCGAGCGGTTTGGTCCTTAAATAAAATCTGTAGCATTCTGGGGTGGAAATTGTTTATTTATTTATCTATTTATTGGTTTATTTTTTATACTAAACAGTCTTGAAAAACCTCTAATGTATATAATAATCCAAAATGTAAAAAATATCAGCATTTAGTTTTTTACAGTATTGTGTATATTTATATAAAATAATACAAACTATTCAATTAACACCAAAATTTCAGAGTTTGTATAAAAAGCTGTTTATGAAAGAAATCAATTTAATGGATGTTTATTTGTATTGTAATTATAAATGTATCTCTAATTAGTGAGCCAGTGGAAACTGTGGTGAGGAAAAAACTCCCTGAGATGGCACTAGGAAGAAACCTTTAGAGGAACCAGACTCAAAAGGGAACCTCATCTTCTTCCTCGACACTGAATGTCTATTTATTACAGCTCCATCATTACTGAGGTGTGCAGTGACACTGTGGTCCTGAGCACATTGTAGCAGACTGTTGATATAAATTACAGTCTAAATCCCTCCAAATCATGAACATGATGACTGGATGAAGCTCGATCACAGCTTTACCTTTTTGACAACGATGATTCCCTCTTGCATTATCTCATCAGTAATGATATCGAGCGAGTCTTTCCCGTCCCCTTCCACAATCCTGTACTTCATCTCGGCATTCTCTCCCTCGTCCCCGTCGTTGGCTTTAATCCGACCCACCGTGGAGCCAATTTCCGCCGACTCGTAAGTGCTCAAATGGTATGAGCCTGAATGATATCAGAAGTGCAATTAGTTGTGTGTAATAGTGAGCTTGTGGATGCAATAAAAATGATTAGACTTAGTTATATGGCCTGGATGTAATATATATGGATGAGCTTGTTATTCTAATTGGATGATGCTTTCATTGTCGATTGATTTGTCAGGGACTTGATTTAAGTCTGTTCTTCTGTTAAATATGCTTGAAATGTCTTACTGTAGGCGAAGCGAGGTGGGCTGTCGTTAACATCTGTGAGGGTCACATTGACCACAGTGGTTCCAGACAGACCCCCCATCTGGCCTGCCATGTCTTTAGCCTGAATGACCACCTGGTAGTCCTTACGCACCTCCCTGTCCATGCTGGAAAGAGCTATTCTCACAATTCCTGCACAACAAAACACACACATTACTCTGAGTGTGATTGCTCTTGTTGAGATTACTCTGGTTGTGATTGATTAGCTTGTGATTGCTCAAAGTGTGATAGCTCTCGTTGTTATTGCTCTGGTTATGATTGCTCTTAGTGTGATTGTTCTGTGTGTGATAGCTCTTGCTGTTATTGTTGTGGTTATGATTACGCTAAGTGTGATTACTCTGAGTGTGATTACTCTTAGTGTGATTGCTCTCTCAGTGTGACCCATGGACCGACCTCAATTTCATACCAGAGATCTTCCAAAACTATGCTTAGTGTAGTCATTTAAAAAGCTCACAACCTGGACTACAACTTCACCATTACTGTAAATTCCTTTATCAGTCCACATTCTGTCTAGTTTCTCGTTCAACAATTATATTTTATTTATATTTTATAAGTTTAATCAGTCAGATGTACAGATGTCAGTGACAGATTGTACAATGAAATGTTTAAGTGAGGATTCTGGCAAACTACAGCAAATATTAAACATTAAACTATTAACTTCTGTTTTCCTCACAGGTGGACCAGGAACACCTGCTTGTTCATTATTACTTATGTTGAGGTCTGTTTCCTTTCTGTAGTTTTTCAATTTTGACCTAGTGAATTTATGACCTTCAGACCTTTCTGTACCAGTTCACCAGAACTCCCTTGAATTGTGTTTACTAACGTTATTTTAGTTCCTCATTCAACTGCTGAAATTCTATCTATGAAATCCATCAGATATGTTAAAGACTTGCTTGATTGATTAAGTGATTTATCACAACCCTGTGTTCCATCGCCACTGGAACTACCTTCATGTTGTTTTTTTTCTTTTTTACCACCTATGTTCTCTACTCTCTCTAGATTGTATCTTTTACATAATGGATGTTGATTTGTTTAAAATGTTCTTTGTGGTTGATTTTTCTAGGTATCACAAACCCTTAAAATGTTCCATCAAAACTTGGGTTCGGTTTTAACATCTACATTCTTTCTAGTTTCTCATTTATTTAACTATTTTTAAGGTTTCCTTATTGTGTCATCAACTGGATTAACTATATCTAACAACAAAGCTATTTGAGTGGTTTGTTTCTCACAAAGGTTCCATTTATTTGGACTAAACAATTTTTCCAAACTCTTTCAATTACTTACACTTCTCAGTAAACGCACCTCAGGGTTTTTTCACATTGTGCAGCTCTGTTTTGATTGAAATAGTCATGCAAAGTACAACCCAAGTAGACCAGCAGAGTCTTTTCCACTTCCTCTAGTGCCTTTTATTTAGACTTGGATTCATTGCGCTGGATTCTGTATCCACCAAACCTCATTACATCCAAGTACCGCTGTATATCTGAGTTTTTATTTTCCACGGTAGTTTTTAAGCCCTTATATTTTCAACTTGTGTGCACTCAAGCAAGTAATTATAGCAGAATAGCAGCAAGTTCTGCTGTAAATACCTCACATTTATTATTCAAGGTACACACCACACCAGAATTATTACATACTTACAAATTAAAAGTCATTTTTTGTGCAATGAAGAAAAAAACTAAAGTATAATCATAAGTGAATGTCAAAGGCAGAATTTGTCTGTCTATATAAAGACTGCCGTGTTGCAATGTCTTTGGAAAATCACATCTTGTTTTGGGAAAATGGAGCAGCGGCAGGGAGAGGCGCCATATTGCAGTACCCCCATGGGGTAAAATGTCTTCGTAATGGACATAACGGGAACACTCAGCAAATGTGAACGAAGGGTCCAGGGGAATTTTTGTGCATTTACAGGAGTATAAATAAAAAATGACAAAAAAATATACATAGCCTAGCAGGCCTGTGTCAATATTTAAATGCGGTCTGGTTTTAAATAATGCCTTGCAAACACAATATGTTATTTGCAGCACGGAGAATATCAATTCAAACCCATGCTGTGATCTACAGGCCTCATTTAATTTACATAGACATCAATCTTTTCAAAGAAACAAAACATGGAAATGACAGTTGTAACCATATGTTGAAAGGACACACCTGTCTCGGGTTCCACAGAGAAGTACGGCTGCCCTTGTAGTATACTGTAGACGAGCTTGGCACTGTTCCCGTATGAAGCGTCGTCTGCGTCTGTCGCGTTGACTTCTATCACGAAGGTCCCTGAGAATAACGGGACAAGATTGGACATCAGTGGGGTCACATGTTTACGTAGATATTTTGCCAGTTTGGCATCGATTATATTCAGTTCAATTCAATTAAATGTTTTTTTTATAGCACTTTTAACAATGAACATTGTCTCCAAGCAGCTTTACAGAATATAAGAAAAAAAATATTTATATATATTTTTTTTATAATTATTTTGAAATGTATGTGTATTTATCCCTGATGAGCAAGCCTAGAGAGACTATAGCAAAGGAAAATCTTCCTTAGATGGTAGGTGGAAGAAACCTTGAGAAGAACCAGACAGGAAGAAACGAGGTATATGTTGTTAAAAAATAAAGATCTCCTCAACAACTTAGTTAAAGTGTAGATTTAAATTTGTGACATTTAGCAGACGGTCTTATCGAGAGATACTCTCTCATTTATACAACTGAGCAGTTGGGGGTTAAGGGCCGTGCTAAACGACCCAGCAGAGGTGCTGGGATATGAACCCATGACCTTCAGAAGACCAACATTTTAACTACCGAGCCCAACCCACCCTACCACAATTGAAATTTTTTCATTAAGGGTTCTTGTTAGCAAATATTTCAAGTTCTTCAGCTATTTTACTGGAAGCAACTCACCTACTAGTTTGTGTGAATTCTTTCTACTATCTTTCCCAAGATATTTAACAGGTTGCCACTGTCATAGTTTGAGGAGAAATGCTTATGTATGTAGCACTGATACGTAACTTCTTGGTTTAATCATGAAGGTCGGCATAAATATTCTCCTGTTAATTAACTTTGGATATATTTTATTGCACATTTTGGTGTCTTGTTGGCTGATTGATGTCTTCAGGTCTCAAGTTGGGACACTGAACAAGGACACGTTAGCTGAGAATTTAAACAGTTGTTAGTTCTTTATCAGGAAACAGTTCCTGTTGAGAAAAATGATCTTGAAGAACTCTCTATTGCAAAAAATGAGGAGTTCTTAGCGTGCTGAACAGATTCTGTTGATTGACACTGAAGATTTCTTTCATTGATATTGAATTGAAAAAATAAAGAAATAAAATTCAACAGACTCACATTTTTCAATTGTTTATGTGACCTGCCACTGTATAATTCCCTGTGAAAGAGCTGTTACTATGGAAACCATGACGTATTAGTCCAAGTGAATTGATATAAAACCTGTGATTTGCAGCTACACTTTTGTCAAAACTCAGAATCTGGAATTCAGCAGGGCTGCGGTAGAATAACAGAGGAAACAGCGATGTTAGCTTGTGCGTTTTTCTTTTTTTTTTTGTAATTGGACTTCCTGCTAGCCTCCGGTAATAAATGATGGATAGAGGAAATTAGCCTGTGACCTACAGACCGAGTGAACAAGTGACTTTGTGCTAACATTATGTTCTTTAGGTAAGAGTCATCCCTCTGAACATGAGCTCTTACGCTGCCGTTAGAGCAAAGTGTCGGCTGATTAATCTCATGATAAAGACCCCGGACAGACAAATCCTGTTCTTGAGGATTGGGACGGTCCCAGTACAGCAAGCATCAGCAGCTTCAGCTTCAGCAGCAGCAGCAGCAGTGCTCATGAATATGTATAATCTACTGCATATCTGAGTCATTTTCTCTGAGTTCTGTGTCACCACAAGAACATCCCTCCTGATTGTGTGACAAGTCGGTGATAAAGACGGAATTAAAATGAGATGTAAAGTGGACGACGTGATAAAAAATGCAAATGGACTTATCCAAGCTTCATATAGAACGGAAAGGTCAATGTCCTTTTTTTTACCTGCACCTACTTTTGCATTCATTAGCACTATATAATACATTTATTCTAGACTTCCTTCACAAGCACAGCATTATCTCTTAAATACGACATGCTCATGCTGCACTGAAACGAACAGATCTGCACATCACAGACGTACCTGAGCTCAGCCTCGCTAATCAGCTTTATAGAATGTTCTTCTCTCAGTGGGTGTGGCTTAAAGTCATCAATAGGTATCTGGGTGTGGCTTTAAAACTTCCTTCACATGCTATACCTGGTCTTGCTGTTCAGCTTATGCAATTTTTTTATTATTATTAGCATGTTTTTCAGATTTGTTAGCTGGTTGATATGAGCTAATCTGACAGAATTTCTGTAAAGGAAATTTACAACATACCTTCGTAAATGTTCGTAAAACCCTTTGCATTCCTTGCTAGATAGCTAGCTAACATGACAGAATTTCTGTAAGGAATTTTTACATACCTTCATGAATGTTTGTAGACCTTTTGCATTACAAGCTAGATGGCTAACTTGAGATTCAAATACCCTGAATTGCTAGCTCACTGGTTAATCTGACAGAATTTTGGTAAGAAATTTTAAGCTACAATAATCGATGTAACTTATGTAATAAAAAAGAGTTGTTGATATATTTTTCATCATTAATTTGATTAGACTTTGTAGCTAAGCTACAGGATTTCTGTGAAGAAGAATTCTGTGTAAGATTTGAGAACGCTTCTACGTTTAAACAATAACTAAATAAATTGTGAATTAGGCTGATAATTACGCTAAGAGAAACTAAGCATTGATCAGTCTGTGGTCTTTCGTTTATGGTCACCTTGTTTAGTTTTTAACCAGAATTACTACAGCTACCTAATATACTTTCCAGCTACAGGAAAATTCTGCTAAATTCTCTCAACTACCCATTTTTTTCCCAGTACAGGGTCATGGAAGAGTTGCTTCTCGGTTGCGAGAGCATTTCAGAGAAATTGTGTATACATAAATGGTTTTTGGGCATTTTTTTCTTTAAGAGCTACAATCTAAATTTAACTACAGTGCCATCTGATACATTTACACTTACACAAGTTTGGAGACCCCTGCATTGTGCTGTCATTAAAATCAGGCAAAGAATTACAAAACACACATACACACAAAAACACACCTCGAACATTAGACAAGAATTAACTGAAGTGTAAAAATGTAGTTTAAGATCATATTTCCTCCCTAAACTGTTCTAAGTATTATGTAATGTGAGAAGTTTAGGTTTAATTTAAAGATAATATTTGCCATCTCACTTCCCTGCTATTTTCTTTTATGGAGACCGTAGGATACTCTTACATGTCGTTGGCCTCCCACGGTGCAGTTTAATGTTTCCGCACACTATGACAACTTCGTTTTGGATATCATCACACCCACCTACTGCTTCCAGGCCAGAAATAGAAATGCAATCCGCAGTACAGCAGTTATCAGTTTAGCATTAGTTTTGGTGCATTGCGCCATGCTGCTAATGCGATATCTCATCTTTGAGGAAGTAAAAAAATAATAATCACGGATGGTTCGGAAATGTAATGCAAAAGCAATTTTTTTTTAAACTGCTCAGTTGAAGTTTTTTCCTTTCTGTCTCGCAGACTCCCACTAAAGCTGTAGCCCTACTTCACCACTTTGCCCTCTCCTTTTACTCTTACTGCTCTGACATCAACACACTCTGATGTTCGAAGGAGCTTCAGTCCTGCCCCCGTCACCAGAAGGTTGCAAGTTCAATTCCCAGGACTAACAGACTATGAGGCACTTGTAGGACCTTCAGCAAAACCTTTAATCTTTAATTGCTTAGCTGGAAATAGTTTTGAACTATAAGTAGATTTTAAACAAATATTGTAATTATAATAAATTATAAGTGTTGTGCTCACATGTTAGACATTTTCACTACACAACAGTGTATTGTTACATTGTGTACAAACAAATCATGTTTACGATTTTAATTCACTCAAACGTAACCACTGTCCCCCTCAATCCTGGCTGATAACGACTCTTCAATGGTAAATGTTTTTAAATCAGGTAATGTTGAAATTCTTCAGCAACCACGAGTGAATCGTTATACTATAAAATGAGCGCATGGATAAAAACCTGTGATTCAATCAACACTTTCTGACCAATAAGAATTTAGAGTTGTAACAATTTAAAAAATTGCAATTGAAAATCATCAATGATTGCGTTTGTGGGTGTTAAACCCGCAAATTACAGATTACATAAATGTTACATACAAGAAAATCTAAATAAGAAAATGTGTTTAACTATAAAACAAAGTTATATTAGATAGGGAAAGTAAGTTTAATTTCAAGTAATATCACTTTTTTTCTATGTATCTATCTAATTTATATATTTGAATATATCCCGAGGATTACTGTGGTATGCTACGTCTGATTAGGCTTTAATTACATGATTCCCTTAGTACCCAAGCTAGCTAACTGGTTTTTATGAGCTTTTCTAACATAGACCTGAGGTATACTGCAGGGTGAAGTGTTGAATCCTCTGCCATTTAATCCTGTTGAACCCCTGGCTAAAATTTAGTTTAGCAAATTCAGATTGATAAGTTAAAGCGCTGAAGATGGAACTGATTGTTTAAA
Source organism: Silurus asotus (assembly GCA_024362625.1). NCBI lineage: Eukaryota > Metazoa > Chordata > Actinopteri > Siluriformes > Siluridae > Silurus > Silurus asotus. The sequence continues at coordinate 2,050,448 of MU551711.1, forward strand.
GGCATGATGAAGTGTCCCCATTAATTATCTCCCTGATTTTTATTCCGATTTGCTCCAGCAGTGAACGATTGGAACTTTCTGAGGCATTGCATTAAGAAAAAAAATGCTAGTGGGCATGCTGTTATGTATAAATATGACACAGCAGAGCTGTAACAGGCTTTCAATTTCGTGCCTTGGTTGCATCACCACTCAACTGTGGCTCAATTTCCAGAAACAAAATAGGTACATACATCCCTGTGCGCACAGGAGAAGTAAAACTGGTTACCAAGAGAGAAAAGGCTAAAAAAATAAAAAAGAATTGCTCCCGTATCACACTTCAACATTCCCTGACATTCTTCATGCTCCAGCGGCTTGTCAAAAAAATAAAAGTCTGAATAAAACCAAAGGCATCGAGCCATCCTTGACCTTAAAGGCTCTCGGACGACAGATTCACAGAGGCATCACGCCTGAGAGCAATCTCCCAGCGTGACATTAAACACGCCGCAGGAAAACAAGAAAACAAGTGGAACTGGATATGCGCTCCCTCACCGACGTCAGACATCTCGGGGACGCTGGCGCTGTAGACGGCCTGTGTGAACTTGGGCTCGTTGTCGTTGATGTCGTGAATCTTGACGATAAACTCTGTGGCTGGTTCCAGAGGAAGACCAGTGTATTTGTTGAAGGCCTGTGCTTGTAGGGTATACAATGATTTTTCTTCTCTGTCGAGTCTCTGAGTGGCATGGAGATCACCTGATTTTTCATCTATGCGGAAAATTGTGCCTGCCCCTTCTCCGGAGAGGACGTAGCGCGCTGTGCCATCTCCTCTATCCTTATCCGAGCGAAGCTGAAAGAACAGAGAAAGACAGGGGTGTTACTTATTTCTGCCCACTCTGGGACACAATAATACCCACCCTGGATCACAGTGATGTCCACTCCAGATTACTTTAACTTCCACACTGGATCGCATTAACGCCTTTTTTCATTTATATGGAATTTCATCTGGGATGCTATTATCGCAAACACTGGATCACACTGACATGAACCCTGCATCACATTGACACCCACAGTGGATCAAACTGATGCCCACAGTGTATCATAGTGATGCACTTATTGGATTAAACTGACTACCACCTGAAATGCTATTGATGCCTACACAGTATCATACTGACTCCTATTCTAGATCATAATTACATTTACACTGGATCACATTCACTCCTGCACTGGATCATATTTACTCCTACACTGGATTATATTCACTCCTATACAGGATCAAATTCACTCCCAGACTGGATCATATTCACTCCTACACTGGATCATATTCACTCCTACACTGGATCATATTTACTCCTACACTGGATCATATTCACTCCTGCACTGGATCATATTCACTCCTGCACTGGATCATATTCACTCCTACACTGGATCATATTCACTCGCGCACTGGATCACATTGACACCCACACTGGATCACACTGACTCCACACTAGATCACATTGACGCCCACATTTAACTCGTACATTAGGACACACTGACTCCCACACTTGGACATATTTCTTTTCACCATGTTTTGAACACACTGTGTGTTGGTTTTGAAAATGTTAATTTCATGTTGTTTTAGTGGTTTTTGTCCCACTGATGGATTCTCAGCCAAGAATTGCAGCTTATCAGCAAAAGCTTTCAGAAAGGAAGCTCTCCAGGGACAAAAGCAGCTAATAAGCACCACAGAGAGAGTTTTCAGAGCACACGCCTTCGGGACTTATTCCATTAAACACTAATGAGGCTTTTAGTCCGTTTTGATTTAGGTTTTTTCCCCTTTCTCTCCCTCACCCTGTGTATCCTTTAGCTGCATTACTATTTGTAATAGAACTGAAAAGACCTGGATTTCTGCGTTCTCTCTCTGCACCAACATTGCTTATTAGACGAGTTAAACTGAGATTTTTTTCGTCCGTGCTTTTTTTAGCATCATGACTCAATGATTAGAGATGAAAAAGCTCATCAGATTCATGTTTAATTAATGCACGATAAACAAGTCCTCTGCTAAAATTTACTCTTCAGGAATGCGCTTAATAGTAACTTTTTTCAAGATGGTGGCTTGCAGACTGTAAATATTATATACGGAATTCTCACCAGGTACCTGTTTCTCCACTGGAAAAATCTCATTCTCCCTCTACGAAGCACCACATTCTCTTCACTGATGCGTGATCAAATTTTCACTCGTGGGTGTTTGACATGAATAGTTGCCAAGGCGAAATTGGTGCCAAAACCTCTGCTGTGCTACAGAAATGTTACACTCTACATGCTGACAGATTTATTTGTGTGTGTAGTTTTATACATTGAGCTCTTAACATTCCTTTCTGCATTTTGTGACGCTGAGACCAAAAGCATGGAAAAGCATCAATGCAATACGCAAGTAACCATGAGATCAGCAGAATTCCAGTGCAGACTCGTTACTGGAAATTCCTGCTTTTAGCTGTAGTATGGTGATTGTTCATATGTGCATAAGATGTCTGAAAGATCCATTTCAAGCTGCTATAGGGATTCAACACCAAATTATCAACACCTTTAAATACTGAGAATAACAGACATAGAAGTCACGCCTTCTTTACCTAACCAAATACAGTAACAAAAAGGAACAAAAGCCACACTTGCTATACTAAGACAGACAGAAAGGCCATGCCTCCATCACTATGGCTACAGTTACACTAATCCCGATAAAAACGTTCTGTGTCCACACTTTTGTTTTCAATCATTTCCCAAAAGTTGCTCGTCCACACTGAAAAATCTAAATATGTTCACGTCCCTGTACTGAGCCTGAGCAATGCAGAAAAATGTTAAAGACGTGTCATTTCTGCCTGCCGTTTATTTCGGGCTCTTTGAAACAGCAACGACTAAAAATGCGTCATCATTTTTTAAAAGTCTCCGTTTTCACACACAGAAGTCTTGCCATGCCTCCTTTAATGGGAATGATGAATACCTTGTTTTCTAGAATGGTAAAGGGCCATACCTCCTTCACTTGAATTGACAGAGGCCACACCCCTTCCCTGAGATTGACAGATTAATCAGCTGCAAAATGATTAAAGATTAGGGTTAATAAAAGGGCTTTAATGTTGTAGCTTCTGGCAGGAATATCCTGAACGAACATCAACAATTTAAAAACTACCACTGAACCCACAATTCACACATCCATGGACCAGTTTTAATAAAAGTGCATGTCATCGTGTTGGGAAGGTGGGATTATATTTACAATCCTTCATCTGACAGTGCAAAGAAAACTGGTAAAACTTCTGACTTCCTGCTTGATTGTTTTCGAAAAATGTAACACACAGAAAGACAAGACAGCTCACTTTTCCTCCAGGGAGATCATGAACTCGCTCCACACCTTCATGGATTGGTTTAAATCTGTTCTGTCTGCCTTGTTTTCTAAACCTTTGCAAAAGATATCCATATTAAAAATATTTTTTTTTTATTTCCATTTTGTTTATGTTTGTATTGATCATTGACAAATCAGGTCTGAAACTTCTTTGGGAAAGTTCTGTGTATTGAGAATTGGGTTCTGCACATGTTTGGATGTATTGCCTGAGCTCTGAAATCTGATAGCCACAGTGATTGTGTGCACTACATAACATGTCTGTGAGATACTAAATTAAGGTCCATGAGCTAAATTAAAGTCATGAAATTGTAATATATGCACCGGATTTATCTCAATGTTCTCCTCTGTTATCTTTTTTAATTGAGTTGTCAAGTTCATATTTAATTTATAATGTTGTTATATCACGACATCATGCGTGACTCAATGCTGCTCCTGACTAGATATCGATCGAAATAACTCAGCCGAGTGAACAAAGTAATAGACAACAATACTAAGCAATTAGAGGTTGTAAAATGAAGCATGTAAATATCCATTCTTTTACAGTTTGTATGTAGGATCTATCTGTAATGCGTTTCTGTATCATGTGTATCTCATCATACTTCATGTTTATGAGCATTTTCTAAAACAATATTGTTACTATAGTAACTGCTTTTTTTCTAAGAGATGTGACAGTTGCTCCACATCTCGCTACACACAAAGAGTTGAACCTTGAACATTTGATGAGCCACAAGAACAAAAGACATCATCAGGGTCTTGGGTTTCCTATCCAATTTTCTTTCAGAACAGAAATGGAACCTGATGTGTCTTTTTCTCGCCAAGCCCATCCACCATCCACCTCGACGCTTTGATATGTTGTGTGTTCTGAGATGTTTGTCAGCGCAACACGGTTGCAAAGGGTGATTTATTTTAGTTACTATAGAGAAACATCAGGCTGGTCTGGTCATTCTCCTCTCATTTTGCTTATTAGGTGTTGTAGTCCGCAGACCCGTCGCTCACATTGTTTTCTAAGGCTGCTTTGTGGTGATCAGTATTTTCTAAAAAACTTCAACCAGCTCATCTGACACCAACAACTACGCCACTGTAACGTTTCAGATATTTTCTCCTTTCTGATGTTTGATTTGAACATTACCTGAAGCTCTTGATCTGTATATACAGTGTTTTATGCACCTGATTTGAAAACTAGCATGAATATATGGCTGTACACGTTTTTCTAATCTACTGCATGATGAGTGCATACGTTTTCTAAAAGTGAAGATTTGTTCGTTTTAAATTTATGGGGGTTTGTCTACTGGCGAAGCTTTGGAACCGCCAGAAGTCTGGCAGAAACTTGAGGAGGAATAAAACATGTAAAAAGGAAAGTGTTCAATGTGGATAAAAATCTACTGCAGTATGAAATCTTTAACTACATCACTGCAACCCCCATTTTAAAAATGAATCCAGAAAGCAGATTATCTTCAAAGGACGTCGCACGCTGTTCGATTTTGCATTAGCGTATTACATTCTTCAAGTCTGAATGTTATATGCTAACTTTGCTGATGCTAGCCAATAAAGACGATGCTAATTGACATTTAAGACTCACCCTATTAGCCTTTTAATTAACTGAAAGTGGGACTTCAATCAAGCAAAAGCAGGGGTTATATGCTAACATGACCGGCGCTGTTAGCATTCATTCTTTGCTAACCAGATTATAAGGTTTTTTAATTAGATTAGTGAATTTAATTACATTTAAACAGACAAAATGAGTTTTTTTTAATGAGGTGGTCATTTGGAAGAATGGGCATTGAAATGTACAGTAGCGTAGCCTCCTCAGAATAGCCATGTTACCCTTTTTAGCACAACAAAAACCTGTGAAATAGACAAGTGTTGACCTGAAAATCTCCCTGCTTCTGTTTGGATGCCTCTGTCTCTCTCTCTCTTTCTCTCTCTCATTCTTCTAACTGTTGCATTCAATTGCAACAGGAAAAGTTGCATTATATTTTTAGCGTAGCAAATTATACATTGTGATCACGCCATGTCAGGAACAGAGAACGTGCTGATGAGTGCTGGTGTGGGCTCCTCTTTCATGGTTAATGTGGCATAAATTTGGCATCGCCTCTGAATTGCAGCTTGATGAATTGCAAATCCTCCTTTCACACGGGCGCTGCAGATGGGTAGGAAGTCAACGGATAAAAAAAGAGAGAGAGAGAGAAAGAGAGAGAGAGAGAGAGAGAGAGAGAGAGAGCGGGAGCATCGAGAAAGAGAATGAAATAGCCTGTAATTGTCGATTCCTGTCAGGTCCCTCGCGAGTCACTTTGTCCTAGAAATGAGAACAGTAAAACCAGCACAACGTTTGCTACAAAATATTCTCCTTCTATCAAACGCCCACCCCTCGGCCCACGTCTGCTTTTCCTCTTCACCCCTTTTTCCCTTTCTCCTTTTAGCTCGTCTTTGAATATTCATGCATCTGCGACTGTGTAATTCGCATTTCCCCGGCTTTATTTTTTCCTGCTTTGATAACGGACTCACTATGGCACCCGTATTCAAATATTATGTCATGCCACATAAACCTCAAAAGAGATTTTTCATTCCTTTACATTTCCTCCCTCGAGGCCTTGTTTGGAAGTCAGTTCCAATTTAAGTAGAAGCCTTTGGGGGGGTAGGAGGGGGTGGATGGATGTTGGGGCTAGTGGGGTGATGGAGATAAAAATGGGGATGGGGGATAGAGGATTCACAGACAGTGGCGTCTCTCACCTTGCCCACGTACTGATAGTTGCTTCCTGTGTATTCCTCCGACAGGAAGAATTGCCTCCACATCCAGTCACGCTTGGACCTGTGTAGCACTCGTCCGTCCGGCTGCTGCAGGCGGATAACCATCCCCTGATTCCTCACAGCCAAAACCAGAGGGAGGAGGGAAACCAGCGCAAACAGCCAGAAGAAGGGATTCATCGCTCGGCTGTTTCCAATTTATCCTCGAGCTTGGGTTTGATCCCAGATGAATAATCTAATAAGGAAGGCGGTGCTGAATGGAGAAAGATCTAAACGCTTGGATCAGCAACTCTGGCATCGTAGATGGCGGCTTTGATCTTCCTTTGAATCCCTGGAAAAATGAGAAAGCGGAAAAAAAGTGAGCGCAAGTGAGTTTGCATGCCAACTTCCTGTCACAGAGGAGAAACGTGTTTAATGCATTACCAGGCTTTTGATAGGAAATGAAAACTCAATATATTTTTATCACAAGATTCATCCATCATTCGAACAGAGATGGAACTCAAAATGAATGTAAAAGCTTTATAATACTGTTATTATTATGCAGCTCTGGCATCGTCGAGTTCCACTAGATGGAAAAATCATTATTTAGCTAACAACAATGTCCTGGTTCGTTTGGTTCCTCTGATACCGCAGCAGACAAAGTTAATTCATATTCTCACTGATGCTACAGCAGCTATAAATGATCCTACAATGACCTCGCGGCATCTCATGTCACTGAGGAACCTCGAGGTGAAAGCAACTTCACAATATCAGTGTGAGGGATACGACCTGAGCTTTTTCTACTGGGACTATACGATTCTTCATACAAACCTGAAATTTAGAGCTAAACTCCTGTCAAGAGCTGCCAGAAAACAACCGACTCATTCTGACCAATCACAATCCAGAATTAAAAAATGTGATAAAAACAAGAACATTTCCTGTTAATGAGAGAGCAGAAAAGCCGGACTAGATTCTGGGGAGTCGGTTAAAACTTTGGTCAGCAGATAAGACCTCCAGAAAATACAGACTTAGGAGTGGAACCTGATGTGGTCTTCTGCTGTTGTAGCTCATGTAAAGGTTTAGTATTTTGTGTATGAGGTTCTAGAACAAGAATCAACACCAATCAGAATTCATCTGGATCCACTCGTGATCACACCACCGACTCTGCTCTCGGTGAACATTATTGGATAAAAAATCTAGATAATGACTCTACTCCATTATCTGGATCTGGAGGTTTTGTAGGAACAGGTGTGATGATCTCCAACATCCAGAATGACACCATTACAGATGCCTGATTGCACAAGTCACTTTTCTCATTGTTGAATCCTTTTTTTTTTCTCAAAACGTTCTCATCCTCATTATGTGTGGGAGCTATCGATCGATATGACATCGTCTCCCTCGTGCCAGCGCCAGCGCTAACAATGAATAATCCGGCAAAACAAGGGCTGCAACTCAATAAAGCGCCGCAACAAATCTTATTCACGGAGCATCGGGCCGTCCTGCTTTTCACAATGTCAGATCTGTTTACGCTCGCCGGTTTTTCATGCCCGGATTAAGCTGCAGAAAGTAAAGCGCAGGTGCATCAATGCACAAGGGTGCACCAAAGGCCGCTCATATAACCCGATCGATACGCTCGACTTTGATTAAGTGTAGCGGCGCGTCTGGGGTCGGATTCAAATCCCTCTCAGCTTGTTGCCTCGTGTAGTAATTGCCTTTAGCTGAAAGGCACGCGTTTGTTTCTTCGGCTTTTAGACTGACAGGATGCTTTCACTCGACTTGGAGGAAACAGCAACTTAAATCAGGTTCTAAGGTTCTTTCAGGTTCCTTCTCCACCGACGTCTTTCTCCTGTTTCACATCCAGGTTTTTCCACACGTGAATGGCAGGTTATATTTCGAACACGTCTCATGCTACAGCCTGAAATTGCACGCGTGGAGAAAATGTAGTTGTCGCTGTTTAAAACATAATCACGCTTGGAATCATAAAATCACGAACACGCATGAAACCCGCCGTCGAACCTTCACACGTAAAAATAAATCCATCGTGTGACGATCACGTACGAGACAACGAGGTCGTGTTGTCTAGGATCACGTGTAATCACTTGAAATCTCATAGCGGGAACGGTGTACTACTAGAAAACAAACCAGACATGAAAAAAAGGGTAATGAGCAAATCAGAAATTAATGAATAATTCAAAAATGATTGTGATTAATGTGTAAAAAAATCATATAAAAATAGATTAATTATTTACAAAAAACAAAAAATAAATAAATAATAAATTAAATAAATCATGTAAACATCACGTGAACAGAAATAAAGTAAAATAATTTGTGTAAAAACAAAAATCCCCAAACACCTCAATGAACAATGACATGTCAGCTGTATGACAGATTCTGATTATATGACAGATGATATATTGTATTTACATAAATAATAAATGATGTTTTTATATAATAAATGCATGTTATATTGTAATTATATGACAGATGCATAATATATTGTAATGATATAAAAGATGTAAGATGTAGGATAACATGATTGTCATGTGTAAAAAAAAACACGAAAAAAGAAATCGTGTAAAAATCATATGAACAGAAACGAATCACTTACAATCACGTGAAGCAAAATGATTCGTGAGTCATTTAGGATTGATTATATAACAGGTGTATGACATAATTCTATAGTAATGTATGTTATATTGTAATTCTATAGTAGATGTATGTTATATTGTAATTCTATAATAGATGTATGTCATATTGTAATTCTATAATAGATGTATGTTATATTGTAATTCTATAATAGATGTATGTTATATTGTAATTCTATAGTAGATGTATGCACACTACACGTGAAACATGTCTGGAACCTAAATCCACGTGTAAAGCTTGTATGAATTTTCTGTAAATCTGCTCTACAGGTCATTCAGGTGCCCTTAATCAGGGTAAATAAACGAGGGTTTGCTAAAATTGATTGAGGGATGTAGAAGGGTCACATTACAGCATGAAAATATCTTTTCATTATGGGTTCGACATAACCCTGAGGCTCAGAGACCAACAGGAGTGTGTGTACTCGGGAGTTTTTTGGATGTGGCGTCTCGTAGCAACGGCTGCTCTCTACTGCAGGATGAAAAAAAAAAAATAAATAAAATAAAATAACACCAGAGTCTCAACACATTTGTCAAAATCACAGAGCAGTGTGGCTTCCAGCGTTCTCCCAACGCCGAGCAGAAACAGACCTGCACCCTCATCCCCGCCACGACGTGTCTGTCTGCAAAGATTCCCAACAGCACGGCCAATTGGGAAGTAAGTGTTGTGTTTAAAATGAAGGACAGAATAATCGCGGCCCTTCCAAAAAAAAAAAAAAAAAAAAAAAAAAAAAAAAAAAAAAGACGGCGCGAGATTGCTTTGGTAATTGAAAAGCCGAGCAAGTCCGCTAATGGCTTTCTGTAGAGCGCAAATGCTTCTTGCACGTAATCCTGCCTCGGCTTCCGATGTTAATCTCCTCCAGGCCCTCAGGCTTCATGTGTGTGTTTGAGTGAGTTTGTGTGTGTGTGTGTGTGTGTGTGTGTGTGTGTGTGTGTGTGTGTGTGTGTGTGTGTGTGTGTGTGTGAGTTTAAGTGTGTGAGAGAAAATCGACTCCCTTTTTAACAATTAAAACGACTTCCACAGTTCTTCTTCTTCGTATTATTATGATCGAGCGTTCCAATTAGAGATGTAACAATAAAACGCCGGACGTGGATGATGTCATAGACCTGTAACGTTTCTGGAAGGAATAGAGAGGAAGAAAGTGAGAAAGAAAGAGAGAAAGAAAGAAAGATGGATAGAAAGAAAGAAGTTACAACTGTTGATCTTTACTGAGCATTGTGAGGTTGTCGCTAAGGGTTTTAGATATAAAATAGATATATTTAAATATAAAAAAATTATTATTATATTAATGTGTGTGTGTGTGTGTGTGTGTGTGTGTGTGTGTGTGTGTGTGTATATAATTAGCAAAAAATTAATGAAAGGATGAAAGTGTGAATAGAGTGACAAAATTTACAGCAAAAAACTAAATGTTTAATATAAGGTTGGGAGGTCTTGGAGATGAAAATGGCATTTCAGTATTTGACCACATGGTGGAGCCCCGGAGCTTTTCTACACCTCTTTCTTTCTCTCTCTCTCTGTGTCTCTCTCTTCATCCAACTCTTACTTTGGACAATTTTCACAGCTGCCGTCTCCTCTGTAATATTAATGCCCTGTCGTCCTTGTTTTGAAACTTTGATACAGATCAAATCTCTGGCTCCATGATTGGCTGCCCGGAGGTTCAGGCTTTGATACATCCAGGTTCACAGGCGATCATCAAGGCGCTCGTGTGAGCTGTGCCTTATTAGAGACGGCACTTCCTGTGATTTCATTACGCTGCCGGGAATTAACCGAGGGTTTTTTTGTCCTCTGTGGTGGTCTCACGTAGTCGTTAGCATTAATGCACCCTGATTCCGCTGCTTGGTATCACGAGTGCTGCCTGTTTTTATTTGCATACTTTTGATATACTATGTGCGGTGCAGCAGCAGCAGCAGCAGTAGTGCAGTCCCTCCATCTCCCCGGACGATTCTTTTCCTGGTTTTCCGAGCCGTGTTTAACTACCAGGCCGTGTAAGAAAAAGACGGGACGTGTGCACGTGCCAGGACGGAGGCATCCGTGTTATTATATCCTCTCCAATAAATAAATTGATTGTCTCTGACTTTTATCTCATTATGAGGCAAATTGCATCCACGCTAATCCTCTGTTCATAGGAAATAGAAAGAGGGAGAGAGAGAAGAATGAATGCGACCCGTAATTGCGAGTGCAAATGCGCGTCTCATAATTCATGTCTGCGTTGAAAGGCAATTATACATGTGGCACCGACTCGGAGGAAATGCGCACTTTCATTTGCGCCAAACAGCCGTGCCATTATGCGTCCGGCTCAGATGTATAAATCTCTCCCTCTCTCTTTCTCTCAGTTCATCCTAGAGCCAAATGTAAATGTCACACCAGACCTGGACCTAACCATCAGAGGGGTTTTATCTCAACCAGTACATGTTGTTGATTTGTTTTCCTGATGCTATCTTCAGAAGTCCCGCAGTGATCTTCAGCACCCGGGCTTTCCTCAGATCCAGACGACATTTCAGGAGATATTGTTTCATCGTGTGTTGCGTTCACGCTGCCAATTTTAAACGTATGGCGAATATGTATGATGGATGATACACGACGTCTGGATCATACCTGATGAAGCCCTGTCTTCACCTCGTTTAAAAAGTCAAGCTCTCATTTTTTTTTGTTTAACAGGACCCAAGATACAACTCTGAGGGACTCACAGAGAGAATGACCATGTGTGTGTGTGTGTGTGTGTGTGTGTGTGTGTGTGTGTGTGTGTGTGTGTGTGTGAGTGTGGGTTTGACGCATCAAAGTAATATTAGTGTGCATAAAACAGGTCCCCCGGTCACACACACAACACACACACACACGCACACACACACACACACACACACTTTCAGCAATGAAGAGATAAAGCAACAGGAGTGGAACAGCTTAACAAACACTTCATTCATCCTTCACATCCAGAAGCACACGCTCATCATTCACCGCCTCACCACACACTTCATATCATTAAATCCTGGAGCCTTTTGTTGCAAAATACTGAGGTTTTAGAAACGCACAAGATTATATCTTAACCATCATCATCCTCATCAACATCATCTTCATCATCACAACACGGTAGTGAAGCAGGCTCTGGTAGAACTTGTTCAGAAGTGAGAATATTGATCATACACGGATATTTGTGCTCATATTGGTCATATTATATTCCATTCTGAGATCCTGACTTCTTTTCTATTCTATTGCAGCAAACTGACAGGAAACAAACCTTCCCTCATTCATATGCATGCTTTTATAATAAATCTGCTCCTTTCATACTGATGCTTGTTGCACAGGAGGATTATAAAAAGAATAGAAAAAAAATCAAATAAAACAAAGCTTCTTACCTCAGTCGGAGCTTCTCTCGCTCTTGGGCTTGTGTCGTTCTCATTGAAGTGCGACACTGGCTCCTGTCTTCGCCTCTTGGCAGTGTTCAGACTCCGAGACTGGCTACAGTTGTGCAGAAGACTCCAGCTGCCTACCTCTCCCTCTCTTTCTCTCTCTCTCTCTCTCTCTCTCTCTCTCTTTCTCCCTCTCTCTCTTCTTCTCTCCTTCTTTCTCTCTCTCTCTCTCTCTCTCTCTTTCCCTCTCTCTCTCTCTCTCTTTCTCTTTCTATCTCAACCCTTTCTGATGCTTTTTTCTCTCGCTCTGCTAGACAAGGATGCAGTTTGCAAAGGATGGGTGGTGGAGGGGGGGGGGGGGGGCTGCTGCTGATTGGCTTGCTGCTGCTGATTGGCTGCCATTCATAAGGCAGTGGTGGTGTTGGGGGGGTATGATGGGGGTTGTGAAGGGAGTGAGGGGGTATTAGTGATGCTGCCGGTTGATTGAGGGATCAGTAATAAGAACACAGATATGAAATTGTCGTTAAATCTGAGCGCGGTAAAGGTGTGAGGTGTAACGGACAGCGTGTGGTGCAGAGACACGACCGTAATCAGTGACGGGTTTAGTGGGAGGAGTCCCAAATTCAAGAACAAGTCTTGGATTTTTATCCGTTTATTGTTACCGTAAATTAGACATCAATGCAGTGATGCGAAATATAAAAAAATGCCACATTTATACTACATTATTAACGAAAGATTTTATACAAAAATACATTAAATAATAAATAAATAAAAGTAATGGCATTGAGAGACTCAGGACAAGAGGCAGAGCTAGCTGAAGAGTGGAAGATGCTCCAGATTGACGAGGATAAGAGGAACCGTGGAGGAAGAAGGTTTAGGAGACTTTACATTATATTTACAGCATGTGGCAGATGCCTTTTTTTAGAGTCACTTACATTTATTTCGTTCATACAACTGAACATATATGGGGTTAAGGGCCTCACACAGGGGCCCAGAAGTGAGGGCTTGGGGTGGCTAGGATTTGAAATCATGACCTTCAGCTCTAAAGTCCAAAGCCTTAACCACTAAGGTACCACCTCCCTCCTGTCAGAGAAAAGGTGAGAGACGTGAGGTCAGAGGAGGAACGTGGGGAATCATGTGGTAGAAGAATGTTGAGGATGAAGGAAAAGAGGAAGACCATGGAGGAGGTTTATGAATGGGGTGAGGGGAGACATGCAGGTGGTTGGTTTGAACCATGACATGTAGTAACATCATTTATACGACTGTCCAATACTCAGGAATGTACAGGGAAATAGAAATAGCATATAAAAATTTTAAAAGAATATAAGGTATAAAATATACATATTAATGTAACTATAAAAACGTATATGAAAGAAAAAAAAACAAACACTAAACAACGTAACAGTAAATTAAATTATTACGTTTTTCTTTTTTCATTTTCTCAAACTTAAAAAAAACAACATTTTCGTAACGTGGAAAAATCTCCTGCTCTTCATCATCAGAGCTTGTGTTTAAGAGCTGCTGCGATTCCGTGGGCGCACGAGTACGCGAGTCGATTTATTACGAAATGAATAAACAAATGAATAAATAATGAGGAAAGAGGGAAGCTAGCCTGTCACCTGCGGCTAAACGGGTCTGCTGTAAATCCAACCTCTGTGCCAGTGTTCCTCCTTTGATACTTATGGATTTCAACAAAAGTATTTGGACACCTGACTTTTCCATGTGCCATGTGTAGTTTTTCCCCAAACATGAATTTCTTTCACTTTAACTAAACTATGAGACCAAAACATGTTCCAGCATGACAATGCCCCTGTGCATAAAGCCGACTGCATGAAGATCTGAAGATCATGGGTTGAAGTGGAAGATCTCCTGCTTTAGAGCTCCAACCATGTTGGGATGAATGTAAACACTTACTGCACCCCAGACCTTCTCACCTTCATCACTACCTGACTACTAACACCCTCATGGCTAAATGAATCTCCACAAATTCTAGTGGAACATCTTCTCAGAAGAGTGGAGCTCATAATACCAGTGAATGGAGAATAAATGTGGAATGAGATTTTCAAAAAGCTTCAACCTTATGCTCAGGTGTCCACAAACTTTAGTTTATATATAGTGTGTATACTGTATATAATTAAGAAGTGTGTGTGTGTGTGTGTGTGTGTGTGTGTGTGTGTGTGTGTGTGTGTGTGAAGTGCAAATATTTTCCTGTTTACTTCCTAGAATGCAGTTTACTGTTCAGAAGGAAACGTCCCAGGTGAATAATTTTTTGGTGGAACAATCTCACGCTGATGTTTTTTAACTTTGTGTTTTTTAAACTTTGCCTATGTATGCGTACGTGTGTGTGTGTGTGTGTGTGTGTGTGTGTGTGTGTGTGTGTGTGTGTGTGTGTGTGTGTGTGTGTGTTCTGTATGGAAAATGGCATGGAGCGTTGGTGGCAGGTGAAGGCTGCATGAAATGTTAATGGATTTGAAATCTTGGCGTCCTGGCTGGATGCCACTCAACAGCGATTAAAGTGCAAACGTCAGCTATAATAACGACGACAGAATGCGGCATCGACGGCGCTCGGAAAAAACGAAATTATGGAGAACGAGGTTTACAAGTTTGACGTGTGTGTGTGTGTGTGTGTGTGTGTGTGTGTGTGTGTGTGTGTGTGTAAAAATAAATAAATAATAAAACACAACACAGGTGATAGCGTCTCGGTTAGTTGTTGCACTTCATCCATTAGAAGCGACTGCCCAATTAACCGATCGCTGTGAGTGTGATGTCATCAGTAGGTGGCGATTGCAGTTGCAGATTGAAAACAATTATAATTTTCTTTCACAACGATAGATTGTGTGTTTTATTTATTTATGGTTACATTAGTCACTGTGAAACGTCCCTGAAATGAGTTTGATGGAAAACTACGTCAATAACAAGACAAAAAAATCACGTCACATGCCACATGCAGATGTTTTACAGACCAGGGGATGTGTAGTAGATGGGAGATGGGAGACGGGAAAGTGGCCAGCTTTGTCCTTTGGGATATTCCTTTAGTCAAACGCTGCATCTGGCTAAAACCTTCACAGCTGCAGTGCAAAGCATATGTGCAGAAGCCATTTTGGTTCTTGTGGCAGTACTATTTGATTGTAGATCATTTCCAGAGCTTCAGCGCCTCCTGAACATGATGGAACATCATTGTTAGCTTTCCTGGTGTGGAATTCGGTTTATAGGGACTCCGAATATTTGTATGTATATAATACGTAAGTATTTGCATGTTTGAGCAGTTCAAAGAACCTCACTGAAGAAGACTCACTGCTTGTTGGTGCTGGGATTTAATTTCATACCCACCGGGGGTTTAGGGTTAGGGATTTGGTTCTATGTGGAACACTAGAATATCTTTTGTTTTATAGTGCAGCACTGATGATCACAGCACAGTGATCTCCTATAAGGAAGAACCATAGGGATTATTGTGGATGAATGAAGAAATGATGGTTCCCTCTAGCACCCTTCAAGCAAACTCTTTAAGATTTTGCCCAAAACTCTTCACAAGGGAATGGTTTCATTTCTCAAACTTGAACCACCAAAGAACTGAAACTCTTCAGCCGAGAGAGTATAGACTTCACCCAACATTACAATGCCTGGTTCTACAGGTGTGAAGGTAAAAACATTATTTATTTATCATATTTAATCTGTTTCTAACCCTAAACATAACCCTAACCTCTACCCTAACCCTAAACATAACACTTTCCCTAACCTCCACCCTAACCCTTACCATAACCCTAACCCCTACCCTAATCTCTACCCTGACCCTAAACCTAACCCCTATAACCCTTACCCTAACCTCTACACTAACCCCAACCTCTTTAACCCTTGATGATCCTCACCATAACCATAACCCTATACAAACCCTTGTCGAAACACTATAATTACTCTAACCCAATTCCTATTAATTTAAATTTGCATTTAAAGCGTTTGGCAGTCACAACCTTACCATAAGAAGTCTAACATCTTAACCCTAACCCACATCTTAACCCTATCTCTATCTTAACCTTATCCCCCATCTTAACCCTAACCCTAAACCCCATCTTAACCCTAAACTCCACCAACCCTAACCATATTTCTATCTTAACCCTAAACCCAATCTTAACCCCAACCCTGAACCCCATGTTAACCCTAAACCTATTTTTAAACTAACCCTAAACCCAATCTTAATCCCAAATCTCAACCCCATTTTAACCCTAAACCCCATCTTACCTTTAACTCTAAACCCTAACTCTTACCCTATCTCTATCTTAAACATAAACCCCATCTTAGCCCTAACCCCTATCTTAACCCAAACATTAAAACCTAATTTTAACCCTAACCCTAAACCCCATTTTCCCCTAACCCTATCTTTATCTTAACCCTATCCCCAATCTTAACCCTAAATCTAAACCCCATCTTAACAATGAACCCGATCCTAACGCTTACCATATCCAAACTCCTAATCCTATACTACCCTTTCTTAAACATTTACCCTAACTTACCCTTATACTATACTAACCCTAACATCTTAACCTTAACCTTTTCCCTAGCCCTAACACTAATCCTTAACTCTTTTCCTAAATGTAACTTCTAACCTTTATCCTGTCACTAATTCTACCCCAACCCATACCCCTTACCCTTAAACTAACCGTATCTCTCTATTTTAAACCTAATCTGAACACATAAACCTATTCTAAACCTAACCCCTAAACCCATGCAGAGAAATCGTCAGATTTTCTACAGTGTTTATAGATGAGTGCTCATGGATTTGTTGAGGAATTTTGAATAAATTATTCGATTTTTTCATTAAACACCCTGAAATATTCTTTAGGCAACCTTTTAAAAAAATATATGTAAAACGCTGAACTAAAAAACTTCCCACTTAAAATGTGTTTGATTTAGTAAGAATGCAAAATAACCCTTGATGAACCTATTTACTAAGAGTGGTTCCCAATGTCTCATTTCCTCGTCTGCCTTTCTCACATCACCCAGATGTAAAACGTCCAGTTCCACAGGTGCTAAAGGTCGGATTTCCTTCTGATCTTCAAACAGTGGGATTCATGTTGTACCTAAATGGCCTGCCACTGACATATTGATATTCACAAAGTCATTTCCGAAGCAAAGAAGATTACTTGCCGATCAATCGTTAAGCATGACATCTCAAACGGAACTTCAATCATAACGTCTAAAATCGTGAGACAAAGCCTCTCGCCACAACGGATCCCCCGCCAGGTTCTCATCTTCCTACTGATTGGAAGTATAATTGTGTGTTTGCAGAATAAACCCAGGTGCAGAGACGTCCTGCTGCTTCACTGCAAGATTGAGAATTGCCCAATCAAGCCTGCGCTGCAGCTGACGGGCCTGCTGGGGAAATTATCAATACTCCAGCAACAGATGGCTTTGGCCTCCTCACAGACCGAGTGGCCAACACGGAGATGCTCTACCACCGAGCTTCTGGACACCATCCTGAGATCTTTAGCTCGAGGATTTGTAGTGAAAACTTATTTTAATCTTTTTTTAGGCATCCGACCAGCATTTGTGTGTGTACTGTTCAAAAATCTTGAAGCGTAAAGATTTCTTCTGTTCTCTTCAACATCAGAGGATCAAATGAAAAGGTAAACTCTTTGAAAAATTGCAAAATATGGAAAGGAAACCTGCCTTGTCCTTGTGAAGGAAAACCTTAAAGGAGATCTGAAAAACTTTACAACAAACAAGAACAACAAAGAGGCTAAAAGAGTGGCTGAAATATACAAAAGGTCCTCAATGAAGCTTTTTCTCCAAGTCTTCAGATGATCCCACAGTTACGATGGTTTAATTGAATTTTTCGATGACGATCGCAACACCACAAAATTGTACAAATATTTTACTATTTAACCATGCTCATCCACTCCGAGCTCTGAGATGATCTTCATCTTGGGAAAGAGCCAAATCTGGTGAGTAGAGTAGTCTGGTAATCTGGTAGTGAGGTCATGTGGATTTTCAGAATTTAATGTCCGACAATCATCATGCACGAGTTACTGAACAGTTTCAAAGTTTCCTGGGGGTTAAGCCAGTCGAAGGTCTTCCTGATCTCTTGTCTCCTAACAATGTTCTTCCACTCTTGAAGCACACTCCAAGAACATTTCAAGGGTTCCCTTTACCACAAAACAAGCTAAGGAACCGAAAGTATACAAAACACATTTATTTTCTAATGCTGAGTTTGTAATAATCAGTGGCTTGCTTCCTGGCTGTGTTGGAACCTTTACAGGTGGCTAGAACACTACAACAAAGTGGTACATTATCAAAACAGAAGCTACGAACCGCTAATTGTGCAATTAACCTTTTTTCTAGGTGCGTAGGAACTGAGATGCTAATAAGCAGTGGTTAACCTTCTTCTGGTAGATAAACACTGTTATGGGGTTCTGCACAAAACCTTTTACTGGGCTCTCAGAAAGGCATCTAATTACACTTAATTAATCAATAAATACTTAAATACACCTTAACGAGGATCTTATGAATCTTATTTAAGAAAAAACAATTGTTATTTGATGTAAACGATGTAGAATTTTTTACAGGTCCTTTTTACAATCTGTAGCCTTGGAACCAGAAGGATTTCCTGAACCAAAACTCTAAAGTCCCCTTGTGGAGGCTGAGATGCTAATTAATGCGGATTAGCATCATTTCTGATGCACTTAGACTGCAGGGAATAAGTTCTGCGTACCCGAGATTGTAAATGAGCGCTTTTAGATTCATTCAGGTTCTCAAATAAATCACTTTAAAACAATTTGACTATTTTTATGACTTCGATCAACTTTCAGTCTCGGGCTGCTCGGCGTGATGGATTTCTGCCAGAACCAATGGTACTTCTCGCGGTTTATGACTTATGACTGCTGCATTATTGATTACATCGTGTTCTAGCGGGATGACCTTCACTCAGGTCGCGGACTGTTTATGCGAGCTAGCGCGACGGTTCTGTCGTTTTTAGCTGCCTGAGGTGTCACTGCTTGATGGGAACACTTTAACAAAACAAGTGCTGTCGATTAGAGATTTAAAACGAGCCACGGAGTGGGTTTAAATGAGTACAGAGACATGAGTGCCATCGGGTCAGCGGCGGAACCGACTGCTGCGTCACTCTGCAGATGGTCGAAGGGGAAAAGCTAAAGCCAGAGCAGGCTAAAGAACAGGCAGAACCGTGAAACCCATGCTGTCTGCACAAAGGCCTCCCAGGAAAACAGGATCTGTGCGAGCCACTTGCCAGGAGCGTTTTCACGCCTGCAACCGTTTTCCACAAATGCGATTTTCTTTTTTCCTTTTTTTTTCACTCCCTTCATACTTTTTCTTAGTATTTCTTCAAAGCAGATTTATCAAAGCATTTCTAATGTATGAATAGGAAATGTTGGGTAACAGGGCAGAGGGTTCTGCAGGGGGACATCAAGTCCTTCTGATAAGATCATTACCCTTGGTTCCCCCAGGGCCTGTACCAGCTTTAGT
>MU551711.1:2072486-2116957 GCA_024362625.1 Silurus asotus
GAGCTTTCCGGAAACTTAATGCATTCAAATACCAATGCAGACGCCTGTGTTTATTTTCTCGTTATATTTAATTGGGGCTGAGGTCTGCACTGGGACGACTCTTAAAGGAACCGTGCACATCAGGAGATGTTTGTTTTCAGTCCCGGGTAACTATATAAACTAAATAACTAAATAAAAAGCAGATAAAAGACACAGGGGTCTGCAAAACTATTCACCCTCAACCCCACCATGTGGTTCTGCAAAACTATTCACCCTCAACCCCACCATGTGGTTCTTCAAAACTATTCACCCTCAACCCCACCATGTGGTTCTTCCTCAAACTGTTACCACAAAGTTGGAGACACACAAATGTTTCAGACTTGAACCAGGGGACACAAACCTGTTCCAGCATGACAGTGACCCTGTGCACAAAGACAGCTCCATAATGATCTGCTTTCCATGGTTTAGGAAGTGTGTGGAAGATCTTCTGCTATAGATCTTCAACACTATCAAAGACCTTTGGGATAAATGTGAATGCTGACTGCACCCCAGACCTGCTCACCTTCACACCTACATCAGAACCTGACTTTACTAACACCCTTGAGGCTGAATGAAACTCCACAACATCTAGTGGAACATCTTCAGATGCAAATCGGACTAAGTGTGGAATGGGATGCACATGTGGTCAGGTGTCCACAAACTTAACCCTAATAAAGCTTATTGTTCAATTTAAAATAGTAAAAAATAAAAAATCAGCTTTTTCATGCTAGCTGTATGCCTGTATGCTAGCTATCTGAGCAGCTACGTGTCCTCGTCGACGTGTCCTCGTCCTACGAGCCTCCAACAATCCCTGCTTTATTTCTCTGTATAATATCTGTACTGTATATATTTTCAGTAGGAGGTCTGATATCTCAGGATTAGGAAGTCGGATTCAGGAAGTAAAGTTGTGAGCTAAGAGACGGAGACGAGTCGTATCTGATTGACTCTTGTCTTTTCCAAACCTGACAAGAAGCTGCTGTTGTGAACTTGTGAATATAAAATAGATGTTTTTTTCTTTTAAAAACAGGATTTCAGGGAGAGTCTCAGTGGGAGAAAGTGTAGCAGCTTGAAAATATTACGAGCAGATAAAAGAACAGAGGATCGAGAGCAGCTCGTCCCTCTGACTATGTGTTAAGGAAGTTTGTTTTCGTCTTGTCGGACTCATCGGAATTGCAGATTTTGCAAACGGAAAATCCCACCAGCCGTGCAGCCACGTCCCATGCTGCTCTGTCCCACGGGAGATGCACATGGAGCGAGGAAAAAAAAACCCTGAGCTGAATATAACTTCATCTTCAACACAATCATGATCCACACGGAGCGTGCGATCGAGCGACAGTCACCCCACGTTCCGAACA
The DNA here is from genome assembly GCA_024362625.1 of Silurus asotus. Classification (NCBI taxonomy): domain Eukaryota; kingdom Metazoa; phylum Chordata; class Actinopteri; order Siluriformes; family Siluridae; genus Silurus; species Silurus asotus. The sequence continues at coordinate 2,073,860 of MU551711.1, forward strand.
TTTTTCCTTCTTATTATTGTTTTGTTTTTTACATTGTAGGCGTCGTTTTGACAAAATGTACCTGGAGGACACGTCTCACACGTCTCACTCTGAAGATGTGTGCATTTATGGCATGTGGCAGATGCCCTTCTCCAGAGCAGTTTAGCATTAAGGGCTTTGTTTAAGAACCCAGCAGTGTCATCTTGGTGCTGCTGGGATTTAAACCCATGACCTTCCAATCAAAAGTCCAACATCTTGTCCACTACCATCTCCCCATTTTACAGCATTTGCAACTCTTTTCGTCAAAAAAATGTTTTTTGCGTCCTGAATTTCGTTTTTAATTGTTTCCTAAAGTCACTCTTTTGCACGGAAACGATTGGACCTGCGTTATTTCCACTGGGTGTTTAATTACCTGGCAGTGAGTAAAAATGCGTCACATTATGAGGTGAACAAAAACGACGTTTTTAAATTGATCCACTTTGGAGAGCGTTTTGAAAAAGCGCTCAGTGTGAACTGAAAGCTAAAACAGAAAGAATGCATTTTTAAATAAAGACATATCAGCCTCATTTATACAACTGAGAACTTATGGGGTTAGGGGCCTTGCTCAGGGGCCCAGGCAGGGGCACTTGGCGTGACTGGGATTTGATCTCATGACCTTCGGATCCAAAGAACAAAACCTTAACCACTAAGTTACAATCTAAAATCCAAAGCCTTCACCACTAAGCTTCCACACGCGTGTCAGAGATCATTATTCGTTCATTCCTCAACTGCAATACTGTAATGACTCACCAGCACATCCATCACATTCTCATCACCCCAAACGTTAAAGTGCTCTACACTCACTACATTCACCATCAGCACAAATATCAAAGCAGAAGATCAGAAGCTCTGAGACTGGAGACTCCTTCCTTTAATATTCCAGGCTCCTAACAGTTCACTGTATCCGGTACGTATCCCTGCGTACGAGCCGTTACCGTAGAAACGATAACGCTGCTCTAGAATGAGTAAATGATTTCAAACCAGAACGTTATATTTGTTGTTAATGAACCCCTCTGGGTGGTGAGATAATGGAAATCAAACTCTGTGAGAATTCAAAGCTTCATCAGGAAACCTGAAATAAAAAGAGCCTTGAGGGTGCAGCTTTATTTCGAGACGTTCCACAGTCGTGCCACTTTTTTATTTTTTTATTTTCTTTTCGGAGCGATTTTGTAGAAAAAGTGCCTGAAGGACGGGTTTCACGTGTCGAGATGCTTCAGGGTTCTTCCTCCCGGAGGATCATTTATTATTTTTCTGCTGCGACTTTGACTTTATCGACCAGGCTACAGTGACAGTACTGACTGTTTCTCTCCAGCGCAGACTCGTATTGTTTATTGTTCGTGGCAGTGCGGCTTTTATTTACTGTCGTCTGTTTTCTTTTGTCTCCTCAATGTGACCCGTCGTCCTCATCGTCGTTGCCGCGGTGGCTCCAGCGTAGCCTACGTGAGTGCGCACGTGAGTTTGTTCCAGCAATAAAGCACTTCATGTTTGAATAAAATCGAGTGACAGATTGAACTCAATCAATGGGATTTGCACAGAGCACTTTTTCTTGTGTTTTTTTTAAAAAGCGATTTAAGGCTAAGCGATGTCTTGATCAGACCTTCTGACCGACGTCTGAAGGACACAAATATTAGCCACGGGGGAAAATGAAAGTGATGCTGCGGTAATTGCATTTCAGGGTGGAAAGAAATGGGATTTCGGGCCGAACACAAAAACAGAGAAGCTTTAAAGAAAAAAGTTTTTGATGCTCACCTTCATCTGACCTTCAACTATATTCAATTTAAAGACGTACGACAGAACTGAAGCGCAGTAATTATAAGCAGACCATCTGGAGTCGAGGTCACATCGTTTGATTTACGCCGATAATCTAATATTTCCGTGATGCTACACGGAGACCTCGTGATATCCGCAATACAAACAGATACAAAAAGAAAAGGCGGAGCACGTAACAGATGAGTAACAACACAGCTAGCGTATATCCTCAACTCTCGCAGGATCGGATTAGCATAGAAATCAAATAAGGGAGATTTCTCTCTCGCTCAAATTAGTCTTCTGCAGGGATTAACGTACAGATGGTCAAGGTGATTAGGTACATGCATAAAGCTCATTGTAAATGGATCTTACACACACACACACACACACACACATACACAAACACACACACACACACACAATAAAGAAATAATAAGAAACAGGAAGTGGTAGACTTTTGATTGGAGGGTTGCGAGTTCAAATCCCAGCACCACCAAGCTGCCACTGCAGGGCCCTTGAGCGAGGCCCCTAACCCTCAACTGCTCAGGTGTATAAATGAGATTTGTGTATACCAATAACTCCAAATTATCCGTGGAGGTTCCCTGGTGGAATTAGTTCAGAATAATGCAGCATTCCACATGTTTCCTGCGGGACAGCGGACGCATTGATATCGGACACATTTAATGTTTTACGATGAAAACTAAATTTACTACAAACTTTCCCTCTGTGAAGATATCAAGAGGAGGAAGTGGCTGCGATGTTGTTCTTTATTAAATAAAGTGGTTGTTGTCGTATAGAAAAGAAAAGAATCCACTGCTGGATGGAACGAGAGAAACAACAGAGTATTTCTTTTCTTTGTTTTGTGTTTCTTCTTTTTTTTTTTTTAAATAACATCATGTTTCATTTTTTACGTAATGAATACAGTGAAGACGCGTGTCAACACATGCTGGTATGAGTCATGTGACGATCGCTTCATCCTGCAATTAATGCCAAAAATTCTAAGATAAACTATTCTCTCGATTCCCCACAGAGTCTGGATTAGGAACTGAGTTAGGGGTGTGTTTTTTTATTGATTTTATATAAATGTTATCAAATAAAATGTAATCCTGTACCAATCGATGAAATAACCTGGAGACGAATCAGAAATGTGTAAATAATCACAATGGAATGATTTATCGTTTCGTGTCTGGAGAAATCGGATACTTTGATCTTGTTTAATTCTGAATATTTCACAATTTAATGATCTGAATGAAGTGTTATAGTTGTTACTGTACATTAATCTGTACACAAAATTGTATAAATTAAATTTAATTCAATGCTATTTGCATACCACTTTAACAATGACATCATCCCATAGAAATAAATAGGTTTTAAATAAACATTTCTTATTAACTATAATTCACAATAATTCACAATATACACAAGTAATTTCAATTCCTTTTAAATTTAATTATTTAACTGGGTAGAATTCAATTGCTTTTTATTAATAGACACAAAGTAGAGAGAGAGAGAGAGAGAGAGAGAGAGAGAGAGAGAGATAGAGAGAGAGAAAGAGATAGATAGATAGATAGATAGATAGATAGATAGATAGATAGATAGATAGATAGATAGATAGATAGATAGATAAATACCCACTGCAGTTATTCCTAACAAGAAAATCAAGGCGACGTTGGTGAAGTAAAATCTCCATGAGACTTCATTTTCGAGACATCTTGTGAGGGACCAGGCTCAAAAACCAGACCTCACCTATACCCCGGATATCCGTTCAGTATAGTTCTATTATTGTTGAGACAATCATCTGTTCACTGATGGAGTCTCGAGTGCAAACCAATTCTTGGTAATTGTAGTCCATCATCATGGTTACTAAGTGAAACTATCCACAGTGATTCGCAGGTGTCTTCAGGTTATTTGTCTACAGAAATAAAGACAGAATCATTGCATCTTAGGAATATGTGAAACCTACAGTATAAAACTAAAAACAAATCAACATGGCATAAACATTTATTAAGTTCTACTCCTGATTCTACTCGAAGCCTGGCTTTTCCATGGATTGGCAGATGTTAACGATGGAATGTCAATGGAACACATCATAGAAAGTTGATGATGGAATAATTGCAGATGGTCACCAGGTTGGATTTCTGCACCAGAGATGATGATGATGATGATGATGATGTTTCAGCTTTGAATCTAAACCTGCGCCAAGTTTGGAGCTCAGCAACAAACCCATACATTTAGCATCTTCCCATTATTTACCGATGGAGTTAATATGATTTACAGAGCAGCTGGTTGGATATTACCTCAGAGAAGTCTAAGCTCCAGGACGCAGCACCGTTCTGAATAAACTTCCTCTCGAACAGAGTGATGAACGGAGCAGAATAACGCACTCTGACAGACGGCTTCTATTTTAAACACTCCATATCTGATGAGTTCGTTCCCTGTCTCTTCTCACCTGCAAAATCATTCTGTAAACTCGTACAGAGCGAGTTAATCCCATCCAGGTATCAGAAGTCATATCGCATACCGCCAATAATAATCGCAATCATGGAGGAGTGAAGCTAGCGGGGTGAGTTCTGCTCGGGAGAGTTCGGCTGCTACGACGATTGTTTTTCCCAAGAACTTACTTTTCTGCTACGAACTATCTATAAGAACTAAGAGATTATTATTTTTTTTTTTAATCCAAAGAAAATACAATAAGAAGATGTGACTAACTGAACTCCTGGGCTTCCTGGAGATGTAGAGTCTGTAGTGATTATTCATTCCTTTATTGGTATATAAAGACACGGATGCTCAGTACTTTTTTTTTGTGATCCACCGCCTGCTGCTGCAATGCGTTAGCGTTAACATAATTAGTGCAAACATGAAACAGAGGTTCTCTTCAGAATCTGGGAACACTGATGAAACATCATACAGCTCTCCTGCCATCTCCACACACCCTCACCTCACTGTTATACCTCTCAGAAGGATATGGAAATGCTAACCCTGCCCTCAGCTACACTCGTATTATATCAACAATTTCCATCACCATTCTTTTTCAAAGCCTTCACCAGGCCTGAGAAATCACCCACCCAGCATAAAGTTACAGTACACACTCAACATCACACACACTGGACACACACCTGAGCGGAAAGATGAAAAATATGACACAGATTCACCTCCATTCACAAATGTACAAAGTATTGGTACAAAGTTTCAAAGTTCAATTTCACGTTTCATGGATTTCTGATGGTAGGAGTTATTCACCGTGGTCTCCACATTTCCAAATTTTTACACTTCACGGTTCTTTAGAAGTCCCTCTGAAAGAAACGATTAAAATTCAGGTAGAACCCTACAAGCAAGAAGAGCTTCCATATCTGGAAAACAATTTCATTTGTTAAGGCCTTAATAATCAAAAAATCCCTTAAAGAACGCTGAAGATCCAAATGAATGACTGGTCCTACAGAAGGGATTGAGTTTGCATTAATCAGTGGTGGATGAAGAACACAAACCGTGTATTTGAGTAAAAGAAGAAACACTTAAACTTTCAGTTGAGAAAAAAAAGTACAAAAGTTTTTGCCTTCAAATGTTCTTCAGTATCCAAAGTACTGATTTATTATAACTAAAATGTTCCTGTTATCATTTTTACTGAATCACCTCAGTTTCTGTGTAAAGACTCGAATGTGACTCTCAGCACACTGATCTATTAATAGAATGATATTAATGACTCAAACACTGATTAATTTCTGTTACAATCATCAGGAACACAAAAGCTTCTTTACTACAAAATAATTACAATAAAATATTGGAATTTGAAATGTAGTGAAGATAAAATAAAAGTCTTTCTAACATTAAATACTTCAGTAAAGTACAGATTAAGAATTAAATTTACTTCATTACTGTCCAACACTGGTATTAAAACTTGGATCTTCAGAGGCCTATTTAATATTTAAGTGTTTTTAGACTTAACTAAAGGGTTGAATCATCACCCATATATTTCATACTGTAAAAAAACATGGTGCTGGTTTTTGCTTTGGCATGGAGGGACACTGGAATCAGGATCAGAAGGATAATATTAGAGAAAGTTCGGTGTGTTCAGAGTCGACTTACACATCTGATTAATCTGAAAGCGTGTCTAGCTTCCAAAGCTGCTAAATTTTACTTGAGTGGTTCCTAACAGCATGTAGCATTGGGTTTGAATACAAAACCCAAAAAAAAGATCTAATAGAATAAAATAAGGACCTCAGAATTTGTGCAAACTTCACCTGTGATGATTCTCTGTTCATTTCTCAAAGTGTTCGTTTAGTAATACCTTCTTGCCAGGTGTGTGTGTGTGTGTGTGTGTGTGTGTGTGTGTGTGTGTGTGTGTGTGCCTGACCTTTCAGATTGTAAAAATTGTGAAGGTCAAACCCCAAGAGCACAAAACACACATTTAAAGTTGTAATGTTTTAAACCGATTTTGGATCGAATCCCAAATCAAACGTATCTACTAAACAACTAAAGCATCTTCTCATTGATGCTTCCTGTTGATCTCAAGATGAAATAAAATGAATCTCAGGTCGTGATTCCTTCCTCTGTATCTCCTCACCGAGCTGAATTTCCTCTTTTCTTCAGTCGCTCAGGTTCTAGGTGAGAGATGATAACATGTCAGCGACGCCCAAACTACCGAGCTTTGTTCAGAATATTGGCAAACATTCTTGGATCGAAGCCAATTATACCTTGTGCATTAACCACACACACACACACACACACACACACACACACACACACACACACACACACACACATGTGTAGCTTCTCTGACACTGCATTGACTTGAGACAGTTGTTTTTTTTCTCCAGTCTTATTGTGCTTCACAAATTGCTTGGAGACAGAGAGCCAGCCAATTAGCCACATCACACATCTCCCCACACACACACACACACACACACACACACACACACACACACACACACACACACACACACACTCACACACACACACAACCTGGACACCAAGATGAGGATATTTCACATGTAATGAGATGTGTTCCCTCACACACCTGCAGTCTTGCAGCCGCTGTGTAAACTCCTGTGAGAATAAAACACAGATCCTCAGGCAAAGATCTAAAAATACACTCGTCTGTCAGGCGACAGCAAGAAGGCCGACGTGGAGGAATATCGCCCCGGTTACGGGATGAAAGAGGAAGTGCGGGCTCTACTTCCTGCAGCCGTGAAACATTATTTTAACAAAGCCTTAAAACCAACAAGCTTGAGATCAAACAAAAAACACACACGGCTTGGAAACGCCGCAAGGAGAAATGTAACTATAAGTGGATAAAAAACACGATTTCACCTGTTACACAAAGTGCAGCTTTAACCACGAGTGTTCTGAAGCAGTGAAACTGGAGACTCCTTTCTTCATTGTACAGAAAAGACAAACGATTTCACGCTGTATGAATCTGTTGCTATGGAAATGAGCGTATGAATATAAACGGCTGTCTGCACTACTGATGTTTATTTCCATTTTCTTTAAATTTAAGCATAAAATCCGAGACGAATTCGAGACGAAGCAGAATCCAAGATGACCAGGAGACGAGGAGATGAGAGTCGAGTCTGATTTATTTCCAGAAAAATCAACCACATTAACCAAAAACTCAGAGTGCACAATCAATCATTTATACCTCATCAATTATGGAACACTCATATCATTTATTGCTAGATGATATTTTTCTCAAACAAAATTACACACAGGACACACACTCCAGAGAAAAGAGAAGAAAGACGACACAAGTTCGGCTCCATTCATCAAACCCGGGGTTCTTCAGCTCGTTAACCCTCCACTGGCTGAAGGACTCGATGCTTCATCTTTTGGTAGTTTCATAAATTAACACATTTTCAGAGAACTTTCAAAGTTTTATTTCATCCTTCATGGATTTCTGATGCGAAGAGATTTTCACTGCCGTCTCCACATTTCTAAATATCTAAAATCCTCAATTTAAAATTCAGTGTAAAACTCTAAACGATGAGGAGTTAATATTTAGGGCATTGGGCAGACGCATTTATTCAGAGCAACTTACATTTTTATCTCTGTATATAAAACTGAGCAGCTCTGAGGTTCAGGTCTTTGCACAGGGGTGGAGGCTTAGTGTGGCTGGGATTTAAACTCACAACCTTCAGATCCAAAGTCCACTGCCTTAACCACTAAGCTACTGTACCATCTCCCTTAGCTAGTGGCCTAAATTATCCAAAGAACTCTTTAAGAACCCTTTAAGAACATAAAACTTTGGGGGGAAAAGGGTTCTTCAAGATTCATCCCAAGCGTTTTCCACTTTTTCCAGACAGAAACATAAAAATCTTCCTAGAACTGAGTGGAAACATTTTTTGATGTTTGATGGAAGTGTCGATTATGAGATGCAACATCAGGACCCTTAGTGGTTCTTTGGTTATTCTGGGGAGTATTTAAAGGTTCTTTGTAGACCTCACCGCACACTTCGATGGGTAAAGGGTTCATACTGACTCGAATTACTTTTAGGCTTGATGTTTCACACCAGGTTCTAAAGAAAAGAAAAGGGTGGTGATGATTCTTCTCTCGAGTGATGTAATGTAGATGCACATTTTTTTTCTTTTGGCTTCAACGTCACTTTCTTTCAGTTCTTTGTTGGTTTTTATGTTTTGTTAATGTCACAATGACACATTTTGTGTGTGTGTGTGTGTGTGTGTGTGTATGTGTGTGTTCCTACCAGAATGAATTTCACACTTGTCTGATCGAGCTTTTAAAAGTGTGTATGTCAGAAGAATTAAGTTCTGCTTCATGCCCCACACACACACACGCACACACACAAACACACACACACACACACACACACACACACACACACACACACACACACATATATTGTATATTTATTTATTTATTTATATATACATACACACACAGTTAATTTAAAAAGTATTCAGTGATGTATTTTCTCATTCATCTACACTCAGTCCCCCAATATTGACAAAGTGAAAACAGAATTCTGGAAATGTCTGTAAATTTGATATAAATTAGGATTATGTCATTTGTATTTGACTGAACTCTGGAGATACTTTGTGGAGATGGACAAAGTTCCAGGACAACCATCACTATGGTAGAGTGGCTAGACCGAAGCCTCTCGTCAGTGCAAAATCCATGGAATCTTGCTTGGAGTTTGTCAACAGACACCTAAAAGACTCTCAGACTCTGTAGAACGCCGCTCATCACCTGTCCAAATCTATCCCAAAAGAGTGAAGCATGGTGGTGGCAGCATCATGCTGTGGGGATGTTTTTCTGCAGCAAGGACTAGGAGACTGGTCAGGATTGAGAGGAAACACAGAGATCTCCTCAATAAAAACATGTTACACAGGGCTCAAGAACTCATGTCCTGCTGAACATCTCTTGAAGAATGGCAGAATATCCCCTAATCCTTGTTGTGTCAAACTCAAAAAGATTTGAGCGTAGAATTGCTGCTAAAGGAGCTTTAACTAAGTACTGAGTAAAGCGTCTGAATACTTGAATGTAATATTTTAGATTCTTTTATTAAAACACTTTTTACACACATTTAAAAAATTCTGTTTTTACTTTGATATCGTGGGCTCTGGGGTTGAGGTCAGAACTCCATAGGAGGCCACTGAAATGTTCTATTTATCAAAATTCCAAAATCCGAAAGGGTGCTAATAATTGTGCACTATAATTTGTAGACATTTATTTTTTTAAACTGAGTCTTTCCTCAGATGCCGCTGTTTCAGGCTGGTATTGGAACTGGAACGTGATTGGCCCGTGCATGTTGTGATGTAATAACACAGACTTCATTCGAGACTAATTGCATCAGGAAACGCAACTTTAAAACATATTTTTTATCTTTCTTCAGAAGTTTCTGATTTCTGATCTTCTGTACAAGCATCATCAGGTTGTGAAGTGTGTTCCATCTGAGGGACCAGACTGTTCCCAGAATGAAGAAACACCAGCGTAAAAAGTTCCCAGAAGAGCACTGTGTCGTTTTTTTCTGTCTTTTTATTCGCAACTTCTTTTATTTTCCCAAAAGCTTCTTTGCTGCTGCCGCTGCTGCTCAGGACGCTAATTGCCAGTCGAAGACGGCTTTAGAGGAGCATGAGTGATGGAAGCAGCATGCATAATTCAGCCAGAGATGGAGATGGAGTTGGAGATATGAAGAACGATCGCAGTTAACAGAAGTGTGTGAGAGTGTTAATGTGTGTGTGGTCTGAAGAAAAAAAAGTACAGCGGCATCTGAAGAGGGGAAAAAAAAAGCGGCATAATGAATTTGGAGCGGGCGGCGCTGCCGGCGCGAGATTATTAGCGTAGTAGACTAGAAGATGACGGCTGGAGAAAGACACACATGCTTTTTTTCTCTTTTTTTTTTACCGAACGCAGACGTTTGATTAGCCGCCTGAGACCCCAAGAGCTGGAGAAAGAAAACTCCTCGACAGGAGAAAAAAAAAGGTCAGAGCAGCCTCCTCGTTTAGAAGCCTCCCGTCGTGTATAGGAGCCGAACAGGAAATGGCTGAGTGTATACCGCGCGACGCCTACACCGGTTCCTGCTAATTGGCTCCGCAGTCACTTGCGTGAAAGTGTGAGCGAGACGATGTCCGCCGGCGCTGAGGGAAATAATCGCTACAAATCCGTTCTTCATTCTTGAAACGTTCTAGAGATTGGAAAAAAAATCTGCTGTGTGTGTATTTTTTTATTCATTGTAACTTTAAACAACGCGAGCGATGTGGACGCTCCAGGATTAGCTCAGGGTTTAAAAACGGAGAAAATCATGAGAATTTTAGGTCTTTATAGTGTTTATTTATGGAAGGACTATTTGTTAAAGCCTCCCTTTATAAATTTAAAGAAGATCTTAAATTGCCTGCAATATTGAACACATTTCCTCACCTGCTCACCTACATCTGTGAATGAATCGCCCCAAGATCTAGAAGATCTTCCCAGATTAGTGGAGGTTCTTATAACTGCAAATAGACATTAAATGTGGAATGAGAAACACAGCAATCTTATGGTCAGGTGTCCACAATCTTTTATCCATATAGTGTATAAATATATAATAATAAACTGCACAGGTCGACGTGAACGAGGTGTTACTATAGAAGCCGTGATTAGGTATCTGTAACAGAAATCTGATCTCCTTCTGACCAATCAGAATCCAGAAACTGTATAAAATCTGCACTCAAGGCTCTTCAAAGGAACAGTAAAGACTGTGCACTGGGATGTAAAAGCGTCACAACGTCGTCTCTTCTCAGGAGAAAATCATTCCCTCGTCTTACTGATGACAAATTAGCCTATAGAAACCGTGATTAGGTATCTGTTACAGAAATCTGATCTCCTTCTGACCATTTAGAATCCAGAAACTGTATAAAATCTGCACTCAAGGCTCTTCAAAGGAACAGTAAAGACTGTGCACTGGGATGTAAAAGCGTCACAACGTCGTCTCTTCTCAGGAGAAAATCATTCCCTCGTCTTACTGATGACAAATTAGCATCACAAAATGTCACACGATGCTTTTGTGGCTTCTTTTCCTACCAGGTTAAAGGATGTGGAGTATTTTGGAGGCGTCTGGAGATTAAAAGCAGGATGGAAGATTCAGGCGCCAACAAAACTCGCTAATTGGAACTTTACCTGCAACTCCAACTGCTATAACACGAGCGTAATAAAATCAAATCCCTATTATTTAACAAAAGCAAATCCATTATGTTACCCAGTTTATTTTAGCAACAAACCTTAGTATCACCAAGCTGCCAGTGCTGGGCCCCTGAGCGAGGCCCCTAACCTTCACATGCTCATTGTATAAATGGGAACATAGTAAATTGCTCTGGATAAGAGGTCCTTTAAAATCACATAAATAGAAATGAATGCAAAAGTTGGTATTTCCTTTACCACATTGGGGAAAAGATTTTACTGTATTTGTATTTTATATCTCATTAATTCTCTATAATAGATAATTATCTATCTATCTATCTATCTATCTATCTATCTATCTATCTATCTATCTATCTATCTATCTATCTATCTGAGATTAGCTTCAGTTTGAGGGATGATCAGTTTTCTAATAAAACATTAAGACTAAGAAAGAGAAAAGTTTTCAGTCTGATGTCGGCGTCCTTAACGTTTTATTTGAAGGAGCATAAATACTTTATAAATCAAAAGAAATATACGAGATGATCTTAGAAGTTTGAAGCCGCTCTGTCTTTACATTGAAGCGAGAACATATGGAAGCGTTCGTTACTGTAAATCTGACGAGTGAGAAGGTGAGGCAGATCTTTAAAGGAGAGTGGAGGAACAGAACAGAGTTATAAATGTAAATTCTGACTTTAGCCTGAGAGCGTTAAACTCCTCCCTCTCCATCGGATGAATGTGCTCCAACAACAAATTACTATGAGGTCCAGTGTAAACTAATAGGGACAGATTTATATTTGTAATCAATGTATTTCTGTGAAGCTGTTCACTGTTAGAAGATGTTATAAAAATTTTATTGTCTTTAGAATTAAATCCAAATTTCGCTGTTGGGGTACGATTTGGGTTTTCAGATTTGCATTTTTGGGTTTTCTCATTGAATTTTTTAGATTTTATCGCTGTTACGTTTTCTAAATTGTTTCTACGTTCGCTGTAAGCTTACAGATATTCTCTTGTTGCCATGGTTTCAGTGTCATGGCGCTGCATTTTCTGTTACAATTTTATGCTTTGTATTACATGCCTTAGCGTTATTCCCGCTCGGCTTCCCCGCGTGTAGCGATTCCATTTGACATTTTACAACCTTCATGCTTGAGTTTGTAATCAGAACCGTAAACATACAAACAACAACAGGATGAGGGTTAAATGCATCGCTTCACCTCTGCAGTTCTTGATGAAGGTCTTGTACACGGATCGTGGCTGTTGCCAGAATCGGTTTTCTTCCATCCAACTGGCATAGATTTTCACTACCAGCAACCTGATGAACGGATTCGAGAGCTTCCAAAAGCACCCGAGGCAACGCCGCTCCCCCACTGAGGATCTACAACACCAAGCTGGTGCTCGAGACACCTGAGCCGGGGGCACTGTGACCCACTTCTGATAACAGACAATATTTCACCATCATTTACTCCAAAAGGTTCTAGCGATGATCATCGGAAGAGAGCCAGAGCTGGAATCTTGACAATTCCGTAGCCGTCCTTGGGCACGAGTCCAGGAAAGTCTCATTGTCCTGCTGTGTGTGTAGGAAGCCGCTTTCTTTTTTCCCTGTTGATCAGAGCAACACTCGTTTTTTTCCACAAAGGCACAGCCAGCGTTCTTAAGGAAGCACATTTACATAATTACACCACTGCTGAATCCTGAATCGTGATTGGTTCAGGAGGTGTTGATCACAGCTACTGTATGTAAACAAATACAATCAATCGAATATATACGTTTTATTTGTATAGTAGCAGATCATTTACAGAGACGTGTATAAACGTTTTCTGTAAGGAGACGTTTAATATTAGCATCTATAGAAAGCGTCTCCAGTATCGGCTCTTTGGAATGTGCTTTTTTTTAACATCACGTTCCACAATCAGTTCCCATTTGCTGTTTTAAAAACCTCCACACTTGTAGGTTTGGAGAATTGTGGAGATTCATTAACATACTCTTCCCTCACAAATCACTCCTGCTCTCACTCTTCTCCACCCACTCCACCCTGCCTGCACTCTTTTCTTCACTTCTCTAACACAATCTCCATTACTTTACACTGTTGACCACAGGTACCTGAACTCCTCCACCTTCTCCACCTCTTCTCCCTGCAACTGCACCCCTCCACTGCCCTCCCTCTCATTCACACACATGTACTCTGTCTTACTCCTACTGACCTTCATTCCTCTTCTCTTCAGCGTGTACCTCCACCTCTCCAGGCTCTTCTCAACCTGCTCCCTACTCTCACCACAAATCACAATATCATCCAAAAACATCATAGTCCAGGGAGACTCCTGTCTGACCTCGTCCTTCAACCTGTCCATCACCACTGCAAACAGGAAAGGGTTTGGAACCGATCCTTGATGCAGTCCACCCTCCACCTTAAACCAGTCTGTCGTTCCTACTGCCCACTTCACTGCTGTCTCACCACCCTCACATTCTTCTCTGACACTCCAGACTTCCTCATACAATACCACAACTCCTCTCTCCACCCTGTCGTACGCTTGCTCTAAATCCACAAACACACAATGCAACTCCTTCTGACCTTCTATATACTTCTCCACCAACATCCTCAAAGCAAATAATGCGTCTGTGGTGCTCTTCCTCGGCATGAAACCATACTGCTGCTCACAGATGGTCACCTCTTCTCTTAGCCTGGCTTCCACTACTCTTTCCCATAACATCATGGTGATCTGGTCACATATGATTTATATTATCTGGAAGGCCCTCTTATCCAGAGCAATTTACTATGTTCCCATTTATACAATGAGCATGTGAAGGTTAGGGGCCTCGCTCAGGGGCCCAGCAGTGGCAGCTTTGGTGATACTAAGATTTGTTGCTAAAATAAACTGGGTAACATAATGGATTTGCTTTTGTTAAATAATAGGGATTTGATTTTATTACGCTCGTGTTATAGCAGTTGGAGTTGCAGGTAAAGTTCCAATTAGCGAGTTTTGTTGGCGCCTGAATCTTCCATCCTGCTTTTAATCTCCAGACGCCTCCAAAATACTTCACATCCTTTAACCTGGTAGGAAAAGAAGCCACAAAAGCATCGTGTGACATTTTGTGATGCTAATTTGTCATCAGTAAGACGAGGGAATGATTTTCTCCTGAGAAGAGACGACGTTGTGATGCTTTTACATCCCAGTGCACAGTCTTTACTGTTCCTTTGAAGAGCCTTGAGTGCAGATTTTATACAGTTTCTGGATTCTGATTGGTCAGAAGGAGATCAGAATTCTGTTACTGATACCTAATCACGGTTTCTATAGTAACACCTCGTTCATGTCGACCTGTGCAGTTTATTATTATATATTTATACACTATATGGATAAAAGATTTTACATTTAATATCCATTTGCATAAGAACCTCCACTTTTCTGGGAAGATGTTCAACTAGACTTTTGGAGAAAGTCTAGTTGCGTAGACATTTTGCGTAGATTCATTCAGCTAAAAAGGTTCAGTAAAGTCAGTTTCTGATGTAGGTGAGGTGAGGAGGCCTCCAGGAGATGTTCCAGCACATCTTCCACTCCAACCCATGGAAAGCAGATCTTTATGTAGCTGGATTTGTGCACAGGAGCATTGTCATGCTTGTCATTGTCATGTTTCTCCAGGTTTAAGGTAACACTTTGGAGAGGAACCACATGTGCCTGGAAAAGTCAGGTGTCCAAATACTTTTGCCTTGTATATATTGTTTCCTTAATTTTAAAATAAATGTATCACAATTGGCCTTATTTTGATCTCACACACACACACAAACACACACACACACACACACACACACACACACACACACTCTCTCTCTCTCTCTCTCTCTCTCTCTCTCTCCGGTGCAGGAAACACCCCTGGTGACTCTGAACTTCCTCCCTGGTGATGATGTGTGATATAAAACCTTCCGCCTGAGCAAGAGTTTTTCTGACAAGCTACGCTAGCGTAACACACTTACTGTCACAGCTGACGTATTAAACGAGGCGTCGGCATCTGGTTCCTCGCTTCTGATCGTCAGCGCCGAGTACAACGAGATGATAAGAATGGAGGATCTGCTGACTTCGCACCTGACACTCCACCGTCTCTCATGTTTTATAAAGATTTATTTCTATCTCGAAGGCAGCGCTAAGCTAAAGCATATATATGTGCTAATGCTGTGTTCTGGTGATCCGAGGAGATCAGAGCTTTAATCTCACAGTCACTTCTACCAAAGATTTGGAGAAAGTTTTTGTCAGCAGCTGTAGTGCCTCGTCGTGTTGGATTTGTGCTCCGGGGGAAAAGTTTTTTAACAGACTCCTAAAACGAACCTGAACAAACTGAATAACGTAAGAATTGAATCTAAGAATAATGATGTTATGGTGTAGGATTTGAGAAACTTTGGGAGCACAAACATTGTTTTATTTACACAATGCTAAACTGTAAGATTAGCAAGCGTTATGTTAGCAAAAAGGCAAAGACATTGTTACTTGCATACTTTGTTACGTTGGCAAAAAAATGCATTCTTAGTTAACCAAAAATGCAAAAGTTTCTATGTCAGCAAAAAATGCACACATTACGTTACAAAAACCACAAACGTTGGTACATTGGGTAAAAAAATGTAAACATTGTTGTGATAGGAAACACAAAACACAACCTTTGTTACGTTATCAATAAATGCAACTGCTGTTAAAAATAGCACAAAAATATGCAAACATTACGTTAACAAAAAGCACAAATGTTGTTACCATAGTAAAAAACACAAACATTGTTAATTCAGTTACAAATGGCAACACTGTTACTTTGGGGGAAAAGAAAACGTTGTTATATTACCAAAAAAAAGCAAAAGTTGTTACGTTAGCAAAAAATACAAACGCTGTAATGTAAGAAACACACAACATTATGATGTCAGAGCAACACATTTTGTTGAGTTTTGTGTAACTGGGCGGATGCGCCTCAGAAAATCGCTTGCTGTACTCATTTAATCCGTTAGTGTTTCTATAGTAACGGCTAAAATACACGGTTTGTACCGTGAGCTCTACACAATCGTGGAAAACTGAGGCGTGTCATCATGACAGTAATACGGTGAAGTTTTCTGTGTGTTTATTTTGTGTTTGTTGAAGGAGTCCTCAGTTCCAGCTTTACGTGACATTACTGCGAGGGGTTCACGTCAATAGCATTAATGAAACAATTAGCAGAATGGAGACTTGAAAACGTTCTGTCATGCGTCGGATCGTTTTATATCACGTCTCTGACATTCATTGTTTTCCTGCGTGTGCTGCAGTCCATGTAAGTACGAGAAACAAGGTCTCAAAATAGCTTTATTACCTCCACCTCCATCAAAACTCAGGAAGTTCAGAGTTTGGGATTCAGACCGGAGGAGCTCGGCGTACATCACCTCATCCATCAGCTCCAAACACACACTTTGGGTTCCTCGTCATGTGTCATGCTCTAAACTAAATTTGTAGTAATTGATTCTTCCACCTGAGGGCAGTACTTAATAATAAGAGAATGCTAAATGACTCATCAATTAGTAAAATTAATTATCTTTTCACTTACCTAATTCCACCTGAGCATTATTCACTCAGGACACGCTCGCCTCTCACCAGCGCCGTCGCGTTTCGAAACCGAGCGAGATCACACACACACACAGACACACACACACAGTACAATAGCACTGAGGAGGTTCTTTCCTTAAAATAGAACCGCCAGAACTGTTAAACAGTCAAAGAACCGTTAAAGGATCGCAATCCGAGCTAGCCATCTGACTTAATGCGTTTTTTGTGCACTAACTCTGCCCAGCTACTGGAAACATCGCCGGAAGAGCAGCAGCTATCCGATGTTAGAAAGTAAGTTTGTTAGCTAGCTAGATATACTAATGCACTCAAAGCCTGAAGGTTCTCCGAGGGTTGAATCGTGAGCCTTTGTTGAACCATAAGTGTCTAAAAGCCTAAAGCATCTGTAGAGGTTATAGAAGTGAATACGAGTAGATCTATTTCATTATTTATTTTTTTACCCTTGATGAAATTTTCATACAAATCTGAAGACTTAAATGAAAAAGGTAATGCTTCTGATTATGGGTTCTACCTAAAATCTTCATGGTTCCCGCACAGAGACAAAAACAGTTCTGAAGGGTTCTGTATTTGATGTCTTGCTGGATTATTTGTACACGGAAATTTATCTCTGGAAGATTAAGGGCATGAGGAAAACCCTCTGTTTTTGGGGTTAAACACGGAACCTTTATGGGTCCCATAGCTGCATTTCTTTAATAAATTTTTTGTTTAGTTGTTTTATGCAATCTGACCATTCTGATACTCCCAAAGAACATTGCAGGAGCATTTCAGCGGTGAAGCCCCTCGGTGGTTGGACTGTATTCTCGCTCTTTTAATAAAAATTGAGACAAAAAGGCTTCAATATTTATTTACTTGGCAGACGTTCGTAATAAATGCTTCTAGACCTCGCTGTATATTCATGAGCGTCTCCTGGCCTCTCTCAAACTGGAATTTTTTATTTGAGAACTCACTTTCCGAAAGCACTGCTTAGTATTTCTCAGGGCTCTCCGGAGGCGAAATACATAAAACAGCGAGTATTAAAAATAATCAGTTATCAGTAAGGTGTAAACCATGTTTCGCTCAAGGCATGCTAATTTATTATTTAGTGTTGCTGGCGTGTATGGAGGACCAGACGCGTTTTAGCGGCTCGAAATGATGGAAATCGATCCACAGAAACAAGGAGGCGAGAGAAAAAAAGGAGAAAAAAGAAAGAAAACTCAAGACAAACAAAGGCTGAGTTTACAGAACGGGTAAATATGCGCACTCCTCGACGTGTAATCCATCTCCGAGCCTCGCAGATCGCTGTAATTTCCACGCAGATATACAGGTACTTTCACTGCCATTTACTGAAAAAACAGCCAGTGCTGCAGATTATTGTCATTTTCCAGACACACACACACACACACACACACACACACACACACACACAAACACACACACACACACACACAAGAGCACAAAGTCATGTTTAATTTGCATTGTAATCTTGTCTCATGCTTATACAACAGCCATTTTCATTCCCCTACACACACACACACACACACACACACACACACACACACACACCTACAAACACAATACACACACACACACACACACACACACACACACTACACAAAACCCCACAGGGTTCTCCGATTCAGCTTGATGACCTGATCTTCTCTCAAAAGCTTGAATGAGGCACAAACTGTTCTTAAGCACAAACAAATCAACTTTTCATCGAGTTCTCGTTTGCACTTCGACGTGTCGAGTTTCATTTCATGACATTTCTATTCCCTCTTTTTTTTCTCTTCCACTGTTTACTGGGTTTTGATCGCCGGTTGTTATAAATTACTCATCTCCATTTCAGATGTAAGGTTTGTTTTTGTTGTTAATGCTCTTGGATTACTTAAAAAAAAGTCATAAGACTGTAATCTGGCAACTTCCTTCTTCTAAAAACGAATCTCTGTTTACGGCCTCACGTCATTGGCACGTAGCAGGTCATAAAAAACACTGAAGGTCATTTAAAAATCTATTAATAATTCTGTTTTTTTAACCGATTTCCAACTTGACAAAAGTGAAGCGAGTGATTTGCGATCTGAAGCAGGATGATGCACCGGAACTTACTAAAGAAAGCGCTGATGGAAAGTGGACGACGTGGACATTTCAGCCGTAGCATTACGCTGAACAAAAAATACAAGACATGGGGTATAAAAGATACTTGCACCCCGCTACCTTAGATGAACTCTGACTTGTGGAGTTGTGGAACTCGTTCTCGTGACCTGATAGCGAATGTGGTATTAGCATGAACTTTAGCCATAGCATTTAGTCCTGTTGAACCTCTTCCCTGAACCTCACACTGCAGTCTTCCTCCTTTATTTTCCACCATCTTATTCTTCTTGCAGTCCTCACTGTCCTCCTACAGAACACCAGTCGATGCTGTCTAGCTACACTGTCCCCTGCCAACACCTTAAAGTCTCCAATCTCCTTCAGGTTGCATCTCCTACAAACCCACGCTACCAGTTATAGTACCAACATTTAAAGCACCAACCTGAACCTCAACTCATCTCCACTTCTCCTTTCCCTGCTGTCTCTGTAGACGTCTTCCTTCTCTCCTTCTCCTCCTTCAGCCAACAGTAGCACAATTTCCACTGCTACCCTGTTGGATAACGATACCTGTGTCGGTCGTTTGTAACCCGGGTCTCGACCAATCCGGTATGAAATTCTGACTTCTGATCTGCATATTTGATTTGGCACATGTTTTACACTGATGTCCTTCATGACACAAACCTCCACATTTCAGGCTTGAGACCGACACTAAGAGTCACCTGACCTGTGTAACACTAATGGCTGGGTTTTATAGGGAACTAAAAACAATATTTTCTCACCAGCTTTTTTTCCTCTTTTCCCTCTGATGTACTACGATGAAACAGTCTGAAGCTGTAACCTACTGGACATACCTGAATTCAGATATCCAGATAATGTTTGAAGTTTATTTATCTGCTTGGTAAAATCTTTTATTTAAAAATACACTTTACATGCCAGGATTTAACGAATGATGCTTGTTCCATATCAAAGCTCCATTTCCAACAAGTGAAGCTCTGGGGAGTCATCAACCAAACACACAACCTAATGCCCACCAGGTGATGATTCTATGTGATATTTTGATGTATTAAAGTGATTTTGAGAATGTGAAGGCTTGGGTCTATAGTATATTTATGTTCTGTATTATATATGTGTATATTTATATATATATATGCGTAATAAAGAACATGAATCACACCTGCCCTCGGCCTCTGCCACGTCCTCATAATCCCAACCATCACCACACTATAATCATAAACAACAATGTAAAGATATCAAGGCGTTCCCTAGACGCCTCTCTGAGTTTCCACACGACGCATTCAGATTTTAGTGCAGTGCTTAGCGACTTTCAGTTCACCAGCGGGAAGGAAAACGTTCCTTTTTCCATCTCTCTCTGTTCTCGGTGGGTGAAAATGTTTGCTGTGATGATCGCAAAAGCTGCACTTATTTACCGCACAATCCCCCCACTAACGATTCCCCATCTGTCAGCCTCTTTTACTCGCACATTTAAATTACTTTGCCGTGCGCTTTCATAACGCGATCGCTGGCCCAGAGCTTCTCATTTTCTACTGATGTGCTATAGTAATGGCCCCCCTACCGCCAAACAGTACAGTGATTTGATCTTTAGGTTTGCAAGCATCTATCAGTCGCCTTAAAAGTCCTTTATGTACGCTGAACTTTCCCTGAGGATCTCTCACACCATTACTGTTGACTTTAATTCCAGCACCTCGGGTGCGTTCGTGTCGCAAAGCCGTCATTAGACGAGGTCTGTCGCGTTTACTGTTTAAGACAAAAAACATCCGTTGAGGCCTTTTAAGAATGGCTGACTCATTTACACATAAAGTCGAAACTCATATTCTGTTCATCATTGCAGTCTGGACACTGAAAGGGAAACTCAAAACACTCAAAAACACATTGTATAACTTTGTATCGGAAAACTAGCGATGTTTTTAGCAGGTCTCATGCAAATTTGAATGTTTTTTGACGGTGGCTCGGTTATGATGCGCCGTCACTGAGGGAACATTGTTATCGGCGTAGATACAGTGCTGTTTAAGAGATCGCGGTCAGGTTTCAGTCTTAGCGCTTTCACGCACTCCTACGTGTCCCAGAATGCAATGCAGAGACACTATACAGTTGCAGAAACTTAGCTCAGCTAATTAGCAATGTACGAGATAACGAGCACAATTACGCGTCTAATCAAGTTCCTGTTTCTGTTGTTTATCGGTAAGTTGTGATGTCACAGCCACACCCACTGAATATTTCCACTTCAGAAACTGCAGCACCGTAATGATACGGTTTAGCTCTCGCATTTTTATGTTCTTTTTTATTTATTTTTTTTACGCCTGTTGCTATGGCGATATAGAAGAAAAACATCTACTGAAAAAGAGAAGAATGTGGGATTTAAAAAACATGATGCATTCGGGTTCACTTACTCCCAACTTTATCCACATAAACTTTGACCTGTGAAATTGTGGCCCTCAGACTTGCGAGCTGAAGTTTGCTGTGGTATTAGCATGAAAGATAAAGACCTTCTGACCCTGAATAGAATAAATATGCAAAAACACCCGACATGTTCAATGTTTTTCTTTCTCCAGCTGCTTGTCTGTGTAACGCCTGTACAAACACAGGTACATGGGAACCACCCAGGGTTCTGATGCTTGTCTTGATGGAGACACAACAGGTAACATGAACCTGAAGAACATGCAGAACCTGGAATTTCCCCCTAGAAGGTTGTTTGGGGGTATTTTCATGCTGGAACAGTTTTGGGTCTCATAGGATAAGCGAAGGTAAAATTTCATGCTACAGCATCCAAAGACATCCTGTAAAATTGTGTACCTTCAGGTTTGTGGTATCAGCTTGGAGAAGATCCACATCTGGCTGGAAAGACCAGTGTACTGTAACAAAGGGGTTTTAAAGGAGACACTGCGAAGCAAAAACAATAGTAGTATTTCCAGTAGGACCTCAATAAACCTCATACAAACATGCTTGTCAATTCTGAAGCTTCAAGAATGATCATATATCTCTTAGTGTAGCTTTCAGACTGCTTTTTAATTAACACACAAACCCATGATTTTATTCCACGTTTGAAGCGATGCCATGCGGTGATTGGACATGTCTTCCCTTTGAGCTCGTCCTGTCATTCCTCACCGGGACTCTGACAGTAATTCTTCTTCCCTGAGAGGTTGTGAGATGTAATGTGTGTGCGTGTGTGTGTGTGTGTGTGTGTGTGTGTGTGTGTGTCATAAATTTGAAGGTATTTTTCAAGTCTAAATAAATAAATAAATAAAACATCAGCCAGCCCTATTACACTGCACTTGTTGGCCAGAAATAAGACGGACTGCAGAACAGGGTCTATAAATCGTACGCAGGAGATCGGACTTAACGCTGGGTGTAACATTTTAATTAATTCCGAGTTAGAAGCGTCAGAGCAGCGGTAAGAGAACGGATCTCGGGATCGGGTCCATCGAGCTCGGAATGAAGCATCTCCGTGTTGGACGCTTGGCCTGAGCGAAGGCCAAAGCCATCTGTTGCTGGAGTGTTGATCGTTTTCTCAGCAGAGATGACGGCTGGAGCACAGGCTTGATTGGGCGATTCTCAATCTCGCCTTGACGCAGCAGGTTCTCGCTGCACCTGGGATCTCGCCGCAAATACACAATTACAGGCTAATTCCATTTCTGTTGTGCTGCAAAATGATTTCTTGATATCCGACCTGCCGATGTTCACACCGGCTCGAGAGCAGGACCCCCCGCTGAAACACTGATTTATTTAGTTATTTATTTTACATTATTTATTTATCGCACGAACCGACTTAACAGTAACATTGTAGATTTTTCCCCCTTTTTTTTCCCACTCCAGATGATGCCACATCTGTATTAGGACCTTACTACAGTGAAAGGTATAATAAATCTGTTTAAAAGCTTGTAGTTGTGTTTAGATTGACTCAAAAAAACAAAAAAATACTGAGAATTTAATCCACTCAGGAAAAAACCTTGTGGAATAAAGAAAAAGTATGAATACGGCGTGATGCAACGTCTGTAGAATGAAACTAAATGTTTGGAAAACTCACTGTATGGCAATAATTTATATCTCACTGCTTTTTTTTTATTATTATTTATTTAAATGTTGGTTTATGTTAAGAAGAAAACCCTGTTCTAAATAAATGTTTTTAAATAAATAACAATATTTATTTATTGATACATTTTTTTTTACTTACTTATTTACAGATCGATATCATTTTTTATTTCTCCACAACCACCAGTGCTCATGAATCTTTGATAGCTGTAAGTGTGTGGCCTACAAACATGGCTGCCTGAAACTACAAGTATTCAGTTCTTCTATTTGATCTGTGCTTTAGATGTAAATTTTGGTTCCTGGTTTATAAGTTTGCCTTTTACCTGTTTTGTCTTGTTTGTAGGTTTTCTTGATGTATTACTGACATACAGACGGACTGTAACCCTCATTCACAGACCGACTGCGTGATACACTTTTATTTTTTTTGATTTCTAAAACAAAATTTTAAAGACCTCCAACTCGCAGAATACGCAAAGGCTACGTCTACACTAATCCGGATCAATTCGAAAAACTTTTGTTTTCAATCATTTCCCTATCGTTGCTCATCCACACTGAAACATCTGTGAGCAAAACGTCAATCACTTCAACCTGCGCCATTTTTATCCACTTTGGAGAGCGATTTCAAAAAGCTACAAAAGCCGTCTCAGTGTGGACAGAAGGAGAAAACGGAGAGAAAAATATGCGTTTTTTAACAAAAGTGTGGCCAATAAACTGATATTTGTTTTATAGAGTTCTTCTCTATCGATATAAGTGATGTTTCTTCTTAACTATAACATTAATGGAAAACGTTTTCACGTCAAACGTAACTTCTGTCCAGCAGTTAGGATGAACCCGTCGTCTGAATGGAATGTAGATGAAAGATCTGTTCTCCTTAGATCAGCGCCAGACCACAGCCAGACTTATTCCACCGCTAATTAGTTTATTTATTCATTTTTTTTGTGTAATATTGACCTAGAAAAGCATGTGGCAGCAAAACTCCTCCCAGCATCTGTGCCATAGGAATCTCTCTCTCTCTCTCTCTCTCTCTCTCTCTCTCTCTCTCTCTCTCACTCTCTCTCTCTCTCACTCTCTCTCTCACTCATTCTCTCCCTCTCTCTCTCTCTCTCTCTCACTCATTCTCTCCCTCTCCCTCTCTCTCTCGTTCAGCTCCTCCTTTACTGCTGGTTCATCTCTCCCTCCCTCTCCCTCTCTCTCTCTCTATCTCTCTCTCTCTCTCTCTCTCACTGGCCCGTGCTTTGATCCGCCTCATATAGCACTTCAAAGTGGAGCTGAAATGAAAAGCAGTGTATTGCCATTTCCACCTTGGCCTGTTTCTGTGCACAAAGAAAAGAGGAATAAACATCTCCCCCTCTCTCTCTCTTATCTCTGCCCCGATCTCATATATATATACAGAACAGAATACAGTATACAGACACATATATGAATATATTACTCAGAATAAACACGCCATATTCAAAATTTAAACTAATACAGATATAAATAAAACCCTGGTCAGAAGCCTTCAGGTGTGTATCAGGACTGAGATCATGTATGTAAACACTTTTACTTCTATATATATGACCCAGTGGTCTGATATCATGTTCTCAGAAATGATTTATTCAACTGGATGGTCAGGATCACAGTAGATTATATCTGGTTTATTCTTATTCTGTATTTTAAACAGTTATTTCTCAAATTGTCAGAAGATCACAAGGTTAAATATCGACCATGTCACAAGTGGGGGAAGAAAATGCAGTGATTTAAATAATCAATACAAATCAATAAAAACAGTTCTGATCAATTATCAGTTAAATGGTAAAATTATGTAGCTGAGGTTGAGGAACTGTTATACTTAATACATATATATCCTTTCCATGGGTTGGTGTAGAAGATCTCCTGATATAGAGCTCCAACCCTATTAAACACCTTTGGGATGAATGTGAACTCCTCCTCACCTCACCTACATTAGTACCTGACTTTACTAGATCCTTGTGGTAGAATGAATCTCCACAAAATCTCCTCAAAATCTACTGGAACATCTTTCCTGAAGAGTGGAGCTTATTTTACTGCAAATGAGGATTAAATGTGGAATGAGATGTTCAGAAAGCACATCCCAAACTTGTGGTCAGGTGTCTCCACAAGTTTTACACACACACACACACACACACACACACACACACAAACACACACACACACACACACGCGCACACACACACATGCGCACACACACACACACACACACACACACAAACACACACACACACACACCAGGATGCTTGTATATTATTGCTGACTCAGATCAATCAAAAGATCAAAGGAAAGTTCCATCCCAGCGAGTCTGTAACTTAATTGCTTCTTAATCTTCCATTAATCAGTCCTGACTTCATCGTACAGTAATGTGATAAAAGCAAAGAGAACATTTTATCCACATTCATACAAAACTGCAAAATAAGCAGACGACGAGCAGCGATACACGTGACCTTCAGATCTGTGCATCAAAAAAACGTATCATTTCTCACGCTTTGATAAAACTGTTCAAAGATTCGTTCCTCCACGACTCGGCGCTGACGCTCCTCCACTTCCGAACCGAACAGAAGCTTTCTAATAAAGTCTGCTTGAAGTCATAGCTTAAAAGAAATCTGGTGGATTTTCAAATTCGCAGCTCTGTTTGCCTTCATCAGGACACGGGAGCAGCCTCTTGATTCGAATACACTTACAAAAGAAAAGTTTTTGTCCATGAGCCAGGGATTGGTATTGATTTGTTTCGCTTCTCCAGTTTCCAGCTTTCCAGTAAACACGGGTTCTTACTTAATGCACTCTAAATAATTCCTCGCATTAAGAATATTATATTATCATACTTTAATATAGAGTGTTTACTCCACAGCACTGTGAAGTTCTGGATTCGGACCGCAAGACCCTACAGAGGATAGTGAGGACAGCTGAGAAGATCATTGGAGTCTCTCTCCACTCTATTATGCACATTTACACCACACGCTGCATCCGCAAAGCAACTGCATCTGAGGCACTTTATGTAGCTTGTGTTGTGTTGTAGCTTTATGTTGTTGTTTGGTGTAGGACCAGGGTTCCAGAGGAACGTTGTCTTGTTTTTACTGTGTACCACTGTGTATAGTAGAAATGACAATAAAAGCCTCTTGACTTGACATGACTCTTGATTCTGATTGGTCAGGAGATTAACAGTTATATTCGTTTTTGTAATGTACCATTGCTGCAGCTTCTATGTTGCTCAGGCTTGGCTCGTACTCACAGATGGCCTCAACGGATATATTTTTTACATTTATTTAATATTCTCGGAATTAGTCCTCAGTGTCATTCAGAGGAAACTTTTAAGCTGTAACTTTTGTGACATCTCCAGAAAAGACGAGTTTATGTTCTCAGCATTTATAGCTGACTTCAAATAAAATGTAGCCGTAAACGGTTAAAATGTACAATGGGTCATTCATTAAAGCCGTCCAATCTCATACACAAAAAAAAAAAACAAACCAACAACATTCCTTCAGGGGAGAGTATCTAGTGTGTGTGTGTGTGTGTGTGTGTGTGTGTGTGTGTGTGTGTGTGTGTGTGTGTGTGTGAGACAGATGTACTTTTGGCAGCTCGAGTGTTCTGTCAGAACTCACACCTCACATCAGGACGGTGCGAGTTGCTCTGCTCTGCAGGAAGCTATCAGCGGGAAAAACAAAACTTTGGAATAATTCGGGTTCTGCGCTCGGCTGGAATTCCCTGCCCTCGTATAATGTGATGGTGATTAGCATAACAAGAGAGAGCGGATTAGTTCTCGGAGAACCCAAGCCGTGCGTTCTTGCAGTTAAAGACAACTTCATTTAATCCAATAATATTTCAGTTTTATTCTCCTCACTAGCAAAACTAAATAAAAATCGAGCATGAAATCGATATCACTGATTTTATCTACCAAACATGTTTTTTCAAGGTTCTAGATTCTTCTGTAGCTTCTGTTTTGCAGAGACACATACGCTCCTTTACAATGCTAATACCCACAAGCACCCAGTGTCCCTCTGCAGGACTTTGAATTTCATGAATTTCTATGATGTTACTTTGCACACTGCACACTTTTTACATGTTCACCCTTCTGTTGCTTGTGTTTCCACTGTTATTATGTCCTTAATTCATATCACAGGCTGCTTGAAAGATTCAATCAGTAAGAATTTCATTGTAGAGTCTGACAGACTGTTAATATAATATAATAATATTGTATCTATATCTATAGCATTCTATAACACCTTTTTATGAAAGGGTTTCCAAAGCATGTCCTTACACCTATATACATCTATGTATTGTTAAGTGTTCTGAACACCTGCAGTGAGGAGATACGTCAGTCCACAGCAGGATAGGCTTAAACCAGGTTTTTTTTATAGTGTACAGTTTTAATAAAAACAGCCTCCTCGAATTTCTATTTATATTCCACTCTTCTGTTTCAAGATTAGAAATATAGCACCAGGCTTTTGTCAAATGTCTACTCGCAAAGACCGAATATTCATTATTGATTAAAGATAGGAGTTTTTACAGATGAATATGTTTCTCTTTCCAAAGCAGTTCCACTTCTGTTACAGATTTTTTTAGAGAGCTTTTTGTAGAGTCTTTTTTTTTTATCTTTCAAATGTAAACTCAAAGAACTTGAATTTGGACTGAAAATAATATCAGCAGTTTGCTATATTGGGCTCAGGACCACAGTTTGCATGAACAGTTCTGCATTTCAGCACCAATCACTGAACAGCACCTCAACAATAATAGAACAGTAATGAAGAACATTCAGTGCCACCTGGAGAAGGATTAGGTTCTCCTTTGTTAGACTGATTTATAGATTTAAAAGTTATATTTTTTATTTGTTCTATTCTGTAAATCTGTTTTGAGACAATTTCTATTGGTAAAATTGCTATACAAATAAAACTGAATTGAATTGTTACTATGGTTACAGGTGAAATAAGCAGGAATTCATTTAGAACACTAATTCAACCGATCTAAACAGTCTAAACTCACGCCTGAACTTTCAGCCAATCACAATCCAGCCCTCACACCATATATGAGCAGTTCTCATGATTCTTGAAGAAAAAATACAGAAAATTTTCTAGCGGCTGACAGAAATTGCAAAAGCCTCAATTCTTTTTTTTTTTTTTTTGCGCACCACCGCTCTTTATACAGAGGGCGACTTTTTATGTTATTTATTCTCTTTTGGCTTTAGGAATGAGAAGAAGATCAAAGCCAATTCGGCTCCTGCCAGAGTTGCTGACCCTGCTGTCTATATCACTTGGCATTCAGCGCTGCCCTCTTTATTAGATTATTCATCAGGAAGCATGCCTCGCCATCTCCTCGATCGATACCATGATGATGAATGCCTTCCTCTGGCTGTTTCTTTCATGCTCATCTTCTCTCACCTGAGTCCCTCAGTAATGCTCCCCGTGAACGCTAATCACAAATTGGGCCGTATGATCAAGGGACCGGGAACGAGCGTGGTGCAGCACGGGGGAATCTTTTCTCCCGGCTCGGGAACCTGACAGAAAATAACGATGAGTTTGTCGGCAAGACAAGGATGAGGAGAAAGGATGAGACAAGGGTGACAGGTTCTGAGGAAAAGCGTGAGATTCGCTGGTTAAAGACAGAGCTGTCAGTGCCGTAGCAGTGGCTGCCAGATATGGGAGTTTTAGAGCAGAGGAGGTTGCTGGAAGTTCAGCAACACGAACATTTCTCACAGTGAATATCAAAACAAATTTGAGATGTCTGAGATTTTTCAGTTCCACCAGCTTGAGTCGTGATCACAAACTCCGCTGCTGCACACCGACTTCCTTACAGAACCCAGGAATCGTTTAATAATACTCTATATTATTCTCTTAGAGCAGATATTACACAAGACCAACTAATCATAATAATAATCATCTCCACATTACAAACATTAAAATAGTCAATGCTATTTCTATAGGCAACAATTATGCTTCAATAATCGATCATTACTATCACCATTATATTAACCATCATCATCACCACCACCATCATCATCATCATCACCACCACCATCGTCACTATCCTAACCAGTACCATCATCAGCATCCTCATCATCAGCACCATTATCACCACTATCAGCATCTGCTCTTGCTTGTGATGTGATGGTACAGTGGCTTGTAGGGAAGTCCTCATCTGTAATCTTGACAATAAAACTATATAAGAACTTCCACACTGCTGAGTTTATATAGAGAATAGACAGCTCAGTATTTCTTATCCGGCCATGTGTGTGTGTGTGTGTGTGTGTGTGTGTGTGTGTGTGTGTTACTGCATCATTAACTCCAAGACAAAAAAAGTCAACAAAAGCTGGAGAGCTGATTCCTGATGTGAAATGTGTTCCTCTTGGTTTGCACTGTACGGACCGAGGAACTGTCAAAGACTGAAATAGGAATAAATTTGCCAGAGAATTGAAAGAAGACATAAAAAATGTCAGGTTTTATTTATAATTTAAATCTATGTGGAGAGAAACATTGAAACCGTGCAACATGTTTATACCTGAGCTTCTTATTTCACTCGATATCTGACTGTACACCAGTGTGTGTCCAGTACATCTCACCAAACGCTGAGAATATTCCCTGGTGATGCTGTCAGTGTGTGTGTGTGTGTGTGTGTGTGTGTGTGTGTGTGTGTGTGTGTGTGTGTTTCTCAGAATCTTCTTCTAACACCCACCTCTTATGGCAAAAAAGCTCATAAAGATTAAAATGAATATGTGTAAATATGGAAATAAGGTAAACACACTTTGCCGTGTTACACTGTTTATGAGGACACTATTACAGCAAAACACCAATCATTTAGTGAGGACCAAATCTGGAATATCTGACATGCCTGACCTTATCTGAACATTTGACTGCACTTTCCACATGACCCAGTTAGAACTTTCTCATTTACTGTATTAAATTCATAGAGTAGATATATACAAATATCACCTTGTCGTTTTACTGTTTATGAGGACACTATTACAGTAATTTAATTAATGTGTGTGTGTGTGTGTGTGTGTGTGTGTGTGTGTGTGTGTGTGTGTGTGTGTGTGTGTGTGTAAAAATGACTAGTGAGGACTTTCTCAATTACAGTATTAAATACATATGAAGGTTGTTATGAGAAGCGTGAACACACTGCCGTTACCGTCTCAATGACACTAATGCAGTAATTTAAGTAACAAATGTGTGTGCGTGTGTGTGTGTGTGTGTGTGTGTGTGTGTGTGTGTGTGCACGTAATAATCCATACCAAACAGTGGTAGTGTTTAAATACAGCTGACATTTGGGGAACCAAACACAACAACAGTAATTTAAGTAAGAAAATGTGTGTGCGTGTGTGTGTGTGTGTGTGTGTGTGTGTGTGTGTGTGTGTGTGTGTGTGTGTGTGTGTGTGCACGTAATAATCCATACCAAACAGTGGTAGTGTTTAAATACAGCTGACATTTGGGGAACCAAACACAACAACGCAGGCAGTAATGAAGTGAACCTGACACTGAAAGTGTGATGTTAAAGGAGGGATAAAGAGCAGAGAGTAAATGATTAGTGCCTACACTGCATTATGCAAAACACACTGTCCTCCTTTCCTCATTTATGTGTTTGCATTTCCACATCAGAGAAGATTCATTTAAAAGCTGCTTATATAATGCTCTACACTTTTCCTTTCATTAGAAACCAAATGAATAAGTCACATAAAGTAATGTTTTTACATCTCTTACTCATCTCACCTCTGTGTGATCGATTCGTTTTCCATAACGAAAGAACACAAAGTGATTTATTTCCTATATGGCCACTATCTTTCCTGGCAATATTCACAACTCCCTGAGCCAATAAGCACCCGAGCCAACACAAACACACAATCAAACAAACCAACAAACAAATAATTTTCCTCATTTTCTCTTCAGCACAGCTGGACAGACAGATGTGATTTGGTATACTTTGTGAGGTAAAACCCAGTGTACATCAGACAGAAATTTGTGATATTAAAATTAGCGCTCGCTCCACATCTACAAACTCTTTGATTTGGCAGAAGTGTACAGAACTCGGGATTCATCTTCCTAAGAGAGCGTTATTAATGTTGTCAATTTCCTTTACGCTACGCGGCTCACAAAAAGCAGATTTTTCCCCCTGAAGTGCACTTAAAAAGAACATTAAAACTATGAAAGGGGAAAAAAGACCACGCATGTCACATTTGTACTTGTGTGAGCTCAATGAAAATTCAAATGAGATTCCAGGAGGAAACGATTTAAGATGTCGCTTGACACTTGCACAAATCGAACCGAAGAGTCTCACGAGTGTGTGCGAGGACAATAACAGTCTTTTCTTTCATCTTAAACATCTGTCCAGATTAAGCAGACATATAGTCACCTTTCTGCTCCGAGTCTGGGGTTGTGTCAATTTTTTTATTAAATTTTTAGAAATTAGTAAATGCTTGTAAAAATGAAAACTGCTAAGAGAAATAGCTGCTAGCGCCACCCATAATAATTAACTATATCATATTTTATTCCAAGTACATTATGCAGGTTTTGTCAGAAATTGCAGTTGCGAGACCGTCATAGCTTTGGATTATATTTTTTACTGTTTTAATTAAAATGGTTAAAGGGTTTTGAATGAAGTTTCAAGCAGCTGAAATAACTAAGGAGGCGTAGCTTATTTGTCAGTTAAGAGGTAGGGGTGAAGGGGGTGTGGCCTCTATACCTATTAATCTCAGTGAAGGGGGTGTGGCTTTTAAATGGGTGTGGCCTGTGTATCCGTCAGTCCCAATGAATAAGGCGTGGTCTTTCTCTCTGTTACACAGCGTAAGGTCTTGACACACATAGCACATTAATACACTCAAAATCAGACGCTTCAGAATCTCTTTTCTAATCTACACAACAGCATGTATTAATGTACATGTTTTAACCAATCAGGAGAGGCATAAAGTCAACACATGTCACGTCTAATTTTAAACATGAGGCATATAACAAGGTAAAATGTTAAATTAATTAAAAGCATGACAACTATGTCATTAGCTGTTCCATGGGAAAAACAGAGCAAAAAAGATCTATTTATACCAAATGTGTTAATTGGCTTTGTCTACTTTTTTTTTTGTATGCCTGAAAATAAAATACATATAGACTTTGTTTAGAAGATAAAGAACACGCTGGGCAACATCTCTTAGCCAAGATCTCCACTCAAATTAACTTCCCTACAGCACACAGAGAACTTCCTGGTGGTCAGGATGAGGATGAGACATCGGCCAACGGATGAGTATAACATGGTTTGTAAGATCATTCTAAACCATGTTTTTTCTGCTGATGTTGGGCTCGTTGAGGGAGGAATGTTCTGACCTATGGATCGATTCTATGTGTCCCATGTGTGTACTTTGTATTAGTTAATTTTCCTTTAGTACCAAATGATCCGATCGGTATCTTTTCAGTCAGAACCGGAACCAAGTGGAAAAGAAAACGACACGCAATTTGCCAAAGAATTTATGAAAACATTTTCTTACGCGTTGTGAAAGATGAGAATATTATTGTCAGGTAATTGATTCATTGCAGTCCTTCACTTTTCCCTTTAACATTTTCTTTTTATATTGTACAGTTAATGAGCTAAAGTGTGATTGATCTCAGCTATGTTGTGACAGGGAGAGTGTGAAGGACCAGAAGACCAAAACAACATGGGTTTTAATAGTTGAGTAATATTTTAGATACATTCATGCAGCTTTTTAAACCTGAAACTGCATATGAGAAATGTGGAAAGTGGGAGTATTTTTGTTAAAATGCTGGACTTTTACGAAGACTTCAGATTTCTGAAGTCATAACTTCAAATTCCAGCACCAACTTTGATGCCACTTCTGGGCTCCTGAGCAAGGCCCTTAACCCTCAGCTGCTCAGTTGTATAAATGAGATCATTCCTGTCTGGATGAAGGTGGATGCAATTTAATAATAATCCATACCTAAGTCAATTCATCATTCAGAGCTCAAGCTTCAGGTCGGATTTGTGACTTCTGTCCATTACAGACCCAAAAACAGTGATCCAGTCTTCTAAAAGTCAACAACACCTTTCCTGCCATCACCAAACTGGAAACAGGAAGTAGCATGAACGAGGTATCTACAAGTACAAATGCCATTACAGGCCATCATGCAGTGTTAAATTTCTCACAGTTTGGTTTATGAGGACCTCAGAGGACTTTAGATCTGTAGACTGGACCTTGAATAAAAGTCCTTTCTCCTCTTACACAAACAAACCAAACTCTCACATGAAAGTTTTGAAAGTGGCCCTGAAAATGTATTGGGATTCACAAGTAGATTAAAGACGTGAAGAGTCTGAACTCGAGTGGAACTGTAATAAACAAATCGTGACTGGACTGAAACTCAGAAATGCAGAAAAACTAAAAGAAAAAAACATGTCTGCTTACATTTGAGTCACAGGTCTTCATCTTTATCATGTTGTAAAACCATCTGCTTTCTGGTTTGGGCGTCTCATCAACATCACAGTGATCATCGTGAAGATCTGTGGAGCTTGAGAGCTATGAAACCTACAGAGATCAGCAGATCATTCAGGCTTCTTCCCACGGTAACAAACTAAGTTCTGAATACTGAGTGCTAGCAAGAGGGCTGGGATTAGCATCTTCATGCAACTTTATGTGTATAAATCTATATGTACTGTATGATTCTTTTTTTTTTTTTTGTCTATGATGTTTTTAAGGGGTTATTTGCATTTATTCTTGTTTATCTGCTCAGTGATGCAACTGAGTCTGTGAGAACCTTCCTGACTGACATTTATTCAGATAAGGAAAGAGTTGCTGCTTTCAAACAATCATTAAAAACGTCACATTTTATCAAAGTTCCCTTCAAAAAACACAACAAAGAATTATTATTATTATTATTATTACTGCCCCTACAGCTGCGTCTAAATATCCGAGCTTTCTAACCAGAGCTGACGTTATCGAAACCCGATGCAATTTTCATCCTCAAATATATTTATTTTTACCCAAATGTACAGAAAGTCCAGCGAAGTGACTAAGAGCAGTGAGAATGCTGCAGAAACGAGTGTATAAACAGAGCACTGAGAAATACACAAATCTGTAAAGTCGCATGAACCCGAGAGCTGCTTGGTCTGATTTTAATCATCTGTTAGAAAAGATCAAACTTTCACATTCTTTCTGCTCTTACTGTTTGATCAGAGCTGCATTAGATACTTTTGGTTTGTATGAAAGTTCTATATGCTAATGTGTGCTAATAGATTAGATGGATGGATGGATGGATGAATGGATGGATGGACAGATAAATGTATGGGTAGATGGATATACTGATGGACAGATGGACAGACAGAGAGGAGGACAGAATGGTTGGATGGATGGATGAATGGATGGATGGATGGATGGATGGATGGATGGATATACTGATGGACAGACAGAGAGATGGCCAGATGGATGAACAAACAGACAGATGAATGTATGAATAGATGGATATACTGATGGACTGATGGGCGCGCACACACACACACACACACACACACACACACACACACACACACACACACAGTGCTTCCTGAACAAACAGAAGCTAGTGCCGTCCCCACAGCATGTGGTTTATAGCTTCCTAGTGGTGACGTCACGCTTTTCCGTTGGAGCGATTGCACTCGTGATTCAAATTCCTGAAAGAGAACCACAAAGTAACAGGTTAAAACCCAACACACTTCCCATTACAACCATTAAAACCAGCACATATTCTATGAGGCATTCTTTTTTTCTGTTCCTAAATTTGCTAACCCTTTATATCACACTTCTTACTCTTGACTTAGAGCTCAGATCACAATCACAGTCCGGGATTAGCATCAGGAAGTCGTACACTGAACTTCAGATCATGAAAGGTTTTTTCTTACTAAATAAAAGCGGCAGAATTTTCCGGTCCCTGCTGTTGATGTGAAAAATCTGGATGTGTTCTGTTAGAGAGAGAGAGAGAGAGAGAGAGAGAGAGAGAGAGAGAGAGAGAGAGAGGGAGAAGAAGAGAGGGAAAAACAAACAAAAGCAGAACATCAGAAAGCAGAGAGACAGAGAATGAAGGAGGCTCTCGATGCTCTCGATAGCAATCACATGCCTCCTACACCACCCGCAGCAGCACTCGTTCAGCGCTAGACACTAAAACTGCATTCATTATCCACTTCCCACTGCTGTGTGTGTGTGTGTGTGTGTGTGTGTGTGTGTGTGTGTGTGTGTGTGTGTGTAGAAAGATGGCTTCTGTACTCCAGCAGCAGGAGCGTCCAGTTGCTCTCAGCTCATAGCTCATGGACGCTAAAGGGTGATGGAGCTTAATGAGCTGTCGCCCCTTACCCAGCTCAGAACCTCCAGGCCTCCATAACACAAAGGCAGAAGTGTCTCTCTCTGTCTTTCCCTCTCTCCATCTCTCCCTCTTTCTTTCTCTCTCTCTCTCTCTCTCTCTCTCTCTCTCTCTCTCTCTCTCTCTCTGTCTGTCTCTGGTTTACAAGCCTGTCCTCACACATCAATTTATCCTGCAGTGGCTCAGATGCAGAAGTGTGAGTAGACACAGATCTGTGACTGCAAACCAGAAACCCACAGGGAGAAAAATATTAGAAACTGGACAGACGGCAGGAAGGAAGAAAAAAAGCGGTGACATGCTAGAAGGCCTCGGTGAAGCGAGTGCTGGTTAATGAGAAGGTAAAACCATGAGCCGTGTTCACGTTCGTGTTCACGTTTGAGTTCTTAGAGTCGCTTCTCAGATCGTTGAAAAAAAAAAACACGTGATTCATCAACGTCACGTTCGCAGAAAACACGGACACGTCAACCATCCATCATTACAGCAGCAGTGGGAAAATGAGCGGCTGATTTGCTCTGGAGCTCGAATCCAGCTGGCGACCGTCAGGGCAAGGATGGAGAGAGAGATAAAGAGAGAGAGAGAGAGAGAGAGAGAGAGAGAGAGAG
This sequence comes from Silurus asotus, assembly GCA_024362625.1. Lineage (NCBI taxonomy): Eukaryota > Metazoa > Chordata > Actinopteri > Siluriformes > Siluridae > Silurus > Silurus asotus. The sequence continues at coordinate 2,109,809 of MU551711.1, forward strand.
AGAGAGAGAGAGAGAGAGAGAGAGAGAAAGGTCATCGCTGTCCCTGTTTTTCTTTCATCTGGAAAATCATAACTCATATGCTAGTTGCTAGACTTAGATAGATTTCGATTTCCAGCGAGTGATTAATGCTAATCCTGACCCGCTCCTCTGAACATGCTAGTGTTAACTTTTCAGTAGAAAAGAAAAATCTAGGCTGCTGTCCACAAATTAACGTCTCTCTCTCTCTCCACTCGTGTCCAAATTATTTTTTTCTTCTTTGCAATTATTATAAAGGGCAGGTCTCTGAGGGACAGCCAATGCTGCAGATGTTTTTAAACATTCCATTCCACATTTAGTCCTCATTCACTGTTATAGAAATCTCCACTCTTCTGGGAAGATGTTCCATCAGATTTTGTGTGGATTCATTTAGATGTAAGTGTGTTAGTAAAGTCAGGTAGTGATGTAGGTGAGAAGGTGAGGAGGTCTGGGGTGCAGTCAGCGTTCACATTCATCCCAAAGGTGTTCAGTATTTATGGAGCTCAATAGCAGAAGATCTTCCACTCCAAGAGTCCTTGTCATGGTGGAGCAGGTTTGGGTCTCTGTAATTTGTGTGATTGTGACAGAAGGCTGGAGTGGAGGCGTGTGCACGCTTTCAAAGACCTGCGTTAATTCATTATTTTTATTTTAATGGTGGGACATTCCGTGTTTTATTTCTCTATTAAAAAAAAACACGAGTATTAAATAAAAATTACGTTTAATTGCTTTTGTCTGCCTTTTGTTCTGGTGCCGAATTCGTTTGATAGTCGACAATGGCTGCTTTGTAGCGCAGAATAGCCGAGCTCGGAGCGCAGCAGTCCTCCGGATCCTAATTATCTGTGACTCGGGTAAAAATAAAAGTTAAACACTTGGTGAGGTATAAAACGGAGAAAAGAGAGCAGAGAGTAGCTAATGAGGGTCGTTTGGGTTTTACAGAAGAGAAACGTTGTCATAGGCTGAGGTTCTCTTTAACTAACAAACAAACAAACAAACAAACAAACAAACAAACAAACAAACGAAAACCAGCAGAAAAACACTTAGTGTGTTAATTTATTTGTTTGATTGCTAATTATGCTAATTATTTGCTTGATTTCTTAAAATTTTTTGATGTATATTTAATGGAAAATTATTTAATAAATAATTAACTTGATTTAAAAAACAATTAATGTGGTTAAAAAATGTAATGAATGAATTAGATATATTATTAAAATTATTTAAAATATTTTACAGGTAATAAATGTGGATATAATTCACGTCATTAAATTCACTCTTGATAGTTTACCATAAAATCCTGGTCACAGTCTCAGTGAATCTGAAGCTATTGATGGTCTTGTGCTGAGAATACACACACACACACACACACACACACACACACACACACACACACACACACACACACACACCATCTACAGTAGAGACATTTTAGAGAACCCTGAGGAACCCTCAAACAGATCCAGAGAGCGAACATGACACTCCATATTATTCCAGACCTCAGATACCAGATGGTATTGCAGCTGATTAATTACAAATATATTCTTTTACATTTCAAGAAACAATTAAAAAAGCATTTAGAGTGAATAAAATGAGAAGAAAGCAGAAGATCAGCGTGAGAGGAAAAGAGCACCTGGTTCATGAATGTAGTTTTCTTTTCAGCAGATGTGGAGCAGAGCTGCTGATTGGCTGCAGATGGTGACAGATGGTGGAAAAGCGACATTGTGTGCATCATTCTGATCTGTGATTACTTCACACACTCCTGGTTAAGATTCACACTCACATTGTACGTGATAAAACCGAGATTCTTCACAGAGACAAACCAGACAACACGTGGACCTACTTTACACCTGATGTTCTAATTGTTCTGGGGGATGGCTTTAAAAAAAAAATTCAGGCTCCGCCCACATTATTCTGGAAAAAATGATAAATAAATAAATTGTTCGTCCAAACACTGAAACATCTGGAAGTGTTTTTATCTCCATGTACTGCTGATGTGAAAATAAACTTTTTCCTACGTCGCTCACACACTTCCTCACTCTTTATCTCTCTGAAACATGTTCCTCAGGTAGTCTGAGATTCTTTTCCAGCCATATGTGGTTCTTCACTCCAACTTCAAAATGCATAATTGTATCCGACATCCTTGGATTGAATAGCATTACATTGCTCGACACTGCTCCTGTGCACAAAGCCAGCTCCATGAAGATCTGCTTTCCATTAGTTGGAAGATGTAGAAGATCTCCTGCGATAGAGCTCCAACCCTTTTGAGGATGAATGTGAACGCTGACTGCACCCCAGGTCTCCTCACCTTCTCACCCCCTTTAGAGACATCAGTATCTGACTTTACTCACACCCTCATAGCTGAATAAATCTCATAAAATCTAGTGGAACATCTTCCCAGAAGAGTGGAAACCATGAAAAAAGCTTTTTAAAAGCGTTTCTTCCAGCGCTCCGAGTCTGAGGAATCTTCTGAGTTGATTGTTTAGATCTTTGAATCTTGGTGTCACAAATAAATTGGAATGGACCAGATTTTTTTTTTCTCGTTGTAATTTAAATGTCAATTGTCACTGAAACTGGAGTTTTAAATGAAACGTCACAGCGCGCGGCTCGTTAGCGTGACGATAACGTGATCTCTCTGTGACGGTAAAATGTCACGCGATTAAAAATGAGAAATCCATAATTGCGTGAAGGTACCGAGCTGCTCATTAGAGGTTCCTTAACAACATCTGACAAAAAATATGAGCAATGATACACACACACACACACACACACACACACACACACACACACACGTAGGATAATAAGGTGAATGTGAAACCGGCTGCTCAATACTTTGATATGATATGGATGGTGTGATAAATCATGTTGCGATATCATTGCTTTTGTCAGATTTATTGTTCTTGTGGTCTAGAAAGCGTTTGCTTGTTCGGCGGTGTGATTGCGTTCGCCTCGCTGTACCTAAGCCCCGCCCCCTCCGGAGCAAGCTGAGTGCACTGCAGCTACAGCGGCGTTCCACGGCGGCTCTGATTGCTGATGAATTGGCGTGAGGCGGGTTATAGAGAGGCCTGGATCTACATTGTTGAAGATGAGAGAGCGATTGTGCCGAGAGAAAAGATGGGCCTGGAAAGAGGAGATAGATGAGATTTCACGGAGGCTCTGTGGGAATGAATTCCAAAATAAGCGGAAAAAGCTGCCAGCCATGGAGGAGAAATTCTGAATCTTGGGTGTGTGTGTGAGCTGTATTCAGAACAGATGACTGGAACAAATGATAAACGAAGAAAGAGTGTAGTCGAGTAACCCGGGGCTCGGACGCTTACAGAACCGGACCTGGTTTTGTGTTGCATGCAGAATTATAGAGTGTGTGAAATATGGGCTGAATATTTAGTGTGTTAGAGAGAGAGAGAGAGAGAGAGAGAGAGAAAGAGAGAGAGAGAACTCCAGTGTTCTGAATTATGGATGTATTGCAGTTGAGAGAGTGTTTTGGCTGAAGGGAGGAAGAGAAAACAGCACGGCGATAATAAGGGTAGGAGGTTATGAAGGCGGGACGAGGGTTTGAGCTGAGTAAGAGGAGGAAGAGGAGCAGATCTGCTGAATTGACTCGAAGGTGAGTCATGAGTTGAAAAATTGTGGATGTTCTCAGGGAGCTCCTCTTTTTAAAGATTCTTTAGAAGATAAGATAAATAATAATAGTGATGTTAATAATATATTTCCTCTCTATAGGAACTTTACTGAAACCTAAATCTCCTACAAGCACAGAATCAGCAAAAGCGCTTCAGAGGGATCCTTCAAAAGTTGTAATAAAGATGATCCTGGTTTTGCTGAAGGTCTGCAGCACCACCGCACCTTTACTTTTACAGCATTTTGCAGATGCCAAACTTTCAATTATATCATTTATACTACTGAGTAATTAAGGAATACGGGTCTTGCTCAAGGCTCCAGCAGCTTGGTGTTGCTAGAATTTGAACCTATGACCTTCTGAAGTCCGATGTCGTAATGACCGAACCAGCACCTCCTCACAGGCTGGAGCTTACAGAGTCTAGTAGTCTTGATGATACTCAGAACATCAGCAGTGAGCTCCTTTCTGCCATACACAGTGTATCTCAGTGATGGTTCTGGTGGATCAGAAGTGAACCCAGAGGCTACACTAATCCAGATCAACGTGAAAACTGAGTAAACCGCTCTGCATTTTCCAAAAGTTGCTCATCTGCACTGAAACATCTGAAACGCTCACATCCCAGTTCCAAAGTGCACACGTTTGTTAGTACAAATCCACCAGCAAAGAAAAACCTGAAATTTTCTTCAAAATAACTTTAAACAGATAAAAGCCACTGGCATCCAATCCATCATTGTTTATTCCATATTTGATTTACATCAGACTTTGTTTTAAATAAAACTAATATGATGGAACCCCTCATGTGTGCTTGGTAGGCGTGAGATTTCTGCACAGATTGACAGCTTCCCACACCCATAATCAAGGCTCCTCCATGTTCCACAGAAGGTACCATCTTCTGTAAAGATTCATTTTTTTCTCTGAATCTACAGTTGACCTTTTTATTTCAGCTGCTCTCGTTAGGGGTCTCCACAGCAGAACATCTGTCTCCAATACTGTAATCTACATCTGCCTCTTCCAAACCAACCACCTGCATGTCTTCCATGACCACATCCTTAAACCTCCTCCTTGTTCTTCCTCTTATCTCCCATCAACATTATTCCACCAATATACCTCATGTCTCTCCTTTGAACATCACCAAACCATCTTAATCTTTCCTCCTACTCTTCCTCCTCCTCCTCCTCCTCTCTCACTCTTGATGATAAATGCATTTTCAACTCATGTTTGTGACACAAAGCTACGGTTTATTCAGGACTGGTTCAGAATCTGTTTCTCAGCAAACACTAGGATGCACACGGATGCCGCAAACTCCCACAACACACACACACACACACACACACACACACACACACACACACACACAGCATAAAAAGACTGATTCATTGAGAATTTCATGAAGTCTTCGCTCTGTAGCTCCTGCCTCTGTCGTTTATCTTTAACTCTCTTTATCTCACGTTCTTGATTCAAACCTGTTTTTTTTAGATTTTGTTTGTCTATCGCTGACCTTCGCCCTGGTTTAGATCTGAGTCTGATTATCCATTCTCCACCAAAATCCACCTCAACCTGCACCTGCATCCATCCAGGTTGATCAGATGTTAACATCAGATGTTGCAGCTACAGCAAGTAAAGAGATGCCTGAACAGGGATTCACTGGGAACAGTGACAAATTCAAACATCTGTAGTTTGCTGCTTGTTGAAACACACACACACACACACACACACACACACACACACACACACACACACACACACACACACACACACATCCATAATCATGGCAGTTATTTTGTGTATTCAGGATAAAAGCATGTTCTAGAAGCAGAAGCAGCATCATGTATGATGGTATTTGCTTTTACTTTGATCAGGGATTTAAAGTGAAACAGCTGAGTGTCTGTCAGTGATTGACAACTTACACACACATGTCCGACACTTGAGAAGGAGGCTGTCCGGCAATTTCATACACGGTGACGATCACGTCAAGTCGTGATCATAGGAAAATATCTTTTGTTTTCAGGAGGGTTCAGAAAGTTTGGAGATTCACTCTATGTACCAGAACGTACTTTATTTATTTATGTTTCCACACAATCAGCTTCAAAACATCCTTTTACGCAGTGAAGCTGCTTTACAGCTCCCCCACTGTTCTTCTGGAACGTGTCAAACACCTTCTGCGATTCGCGCTGGATCTCAATGTCCTTCTCCGATGATCATCATGCACGAGTTGGCGAAGGGTTTTGAAATTTTTGAGGGTTGAGCTTCCGGCGATGTTCTTCAGCTCTTGAAGCGTGCGTGCCGCTCGGAACACCTGGAACGACTCGTTGCAGCATCGCCAACATGTCAAACAAACGTCACGTTACATCTCCGTGGCAGATTTGCCCAGGTGTGATTTTTGGTACTACATCGTATTTGACCTTTTATTACATTTATACAGAGACATAACAAATAATCTTAAAAAGCAGAAACAGACACCTGAAAAACCAGGCTGGTGTGAAGCTCAGTGTGTAGCATGAATAAAACTGAACAACACAAATGACTTATTACTTGTTGTGAAAGATGTTTGAGTCCTGGTCCATGTTTTGTCGGTGGTAAGGTCCAAACACACACACACACACACACACACACACACACACACACACACACACACGTTCTGCTCTGCTATATTAGCTCTGTTAATGCAGAGGAAGTTCCTAAAAATCAGCAGCTTTTTGTAAATGAATACTAACAGTATCAGATGGTTATGGCGGGCAGGTGGTCGGCTGGATCTAATTTTTTATACGAAGCACGCTGCCAGGGCTCTGCCAGCCTACGCTACTGTGTCCAACAAGTTCAGCCAACACGCCAAGTCTTCAGCGAACGCGGCTGCCCAGCACAGAAACGAGCCTCCAGCCTTCCCCATGACATTTACGCTCATCAATATTCAAATAGCGGCTTCTTTTTCCCAGATTTGCATTCAGATATTCCATTTCAGCATTTATTGACGTTCCATCTTGGCATGTAAACGTTTTGCAAGGTGAAATGTGAAAAAGAGAAACAAAGCGTTAGCTCGTAGTTCAATCGCGTGCGTAAACGGAGAGAAAAACCCGGATTTTTACAAAAGTCGATCCGAGGAAAAATCTCCAGAGAGGACGTACTGTACTGTAGCAGGAGAATCTAATTCCTCTAAATTCATAATATAACCTCCCTCTTCCTCTTTTTCTTCCCCTTCTTTTTTTTTTACCCTGCTGACATTTAGAAAATTGTTATTTTGAGCTCCTGCGGCTAAATTAACCCCAGGAGAAGAGAGAGAGACCGCACTGCTACAGGTACAAGTCTACACCAAAATAAAACGCAACATGGAATTAAGTCAAATCAGGCATGATGATGAAGATCAGATATCAGCCGAAGCTCCACCGGGTGACTCCTTGTTGTGGTGTCGTCAAAGGTGTTGTGAAATAAACGTAATCTGGTGTCGCTTTTAGCCGCATCGACGAGTCACGGGCCTTAATGAGGTGCGCCGGCTCCGAATGCTGGAGTTCACTGTGTCCCTCGGGGAGGGG
>MU551711.1:2119278-2210306 GCA_024362625.1 Silurus asotus
GGGGGGGGGCTATGCCATCAGCCTCTATTGTGAGCTTGATTTGAGAGCCCACACTGATGGCCTCTAACATAAGGGGCATTTCTTCTCTACCTGGGTTTGGCTGACAAACAGCCCTGTAACAATCCCTTAGCAAAATATACCAAAGGGGAGCTCATACTCGAGCAGCTAGAACACCCTTCCCAAAAGGTTAACATGCTCTGTGGGGTTCCTTGGGCTTGGGTCACATTGGGTGACCAGGTTTTTATCCCAATGCCATGCTCAGCAGGAGAGCTGCAGCAGACAGTCTCCTCAGGCTTGGGGTCTGCCAGGCTTTCGAAATAAAATTGGCACTGTAGCAGGAATCTATCCAGAGGGAATTCAGTGCTCTCACAGGGCACCCGGTGTCAATGAGCATAAATTGGGAGAATTGGATCGTGTTGAGTGCTGGCATGGTGATCCTGGCATGACGCCATTCCTGAGCACCTGCTGCATTCATTGTAAGGAGAAGTATTCTGTCAGGTAAGCAGGCGTGGATGCAACCGCAGCTTGACAGGCTTTTAATAATCATGGAAAGCAAAGGTCAGGTGCTCAACAAGCAACATAAACCAGGGCAGACAAAAACAAGTCAAGAAAACCAAAAACTAAAGTAATATCTGACAAGAACTGATTTCTCTCTGTCTTCACATGTCTGTGCTGAGCAGTGAAGAGACGTGAAGATCTTTCTCACAAGACCCATTCAAGCTTCATCAAACTCTATCACTCCAAACCATGTGGCAAAATGTGTTTTGGACTAAGGGGAGTCTTAATGTTATAATAATATCATTATTCCAAAAGAAGACCATACGGGTCCTACACTGAAACATGGTGGTGGCAGTGTCGTTTCAGATAGAAATAGAAATCGCTCCAAATACCAACTGATATTAGTTAAAAACATTCAGGTATCTGCTGGTAAGCTGGAGAAGTAAAAGTTCACCTTTCAGCCTGAGAGCGACTTGAAGCATACATCCAAATGAATAATGGAACATTTTATCCAGATGATCACTGTTTTGAATGGACAATGCTCAGACCTGAAGCTGAACTATGTGGAGATCTGGAGTGAGCTGTGCACAGGTGATAACCTCATAACGTGAAGGATCTTAAATCTTTCTGATCAAGTGTGATTATCATATGTGGAAGGAGTCTCCAGTGTCGGTGCTTTCTCAATGTTTCCTAACATCTTCAGGGATTTTCTCTGCAACATGTCAAGCTGATCTTTTTGTTAATATTATTAAATTCAGAAGAAAATGAAAAGGGAACAGCTGTTTTTAGCTGCTACATTGTCATGGATGTGTCATGGATGTTCTTGAAAATAAAATGTAACTCTAAATGGATAAAAAGTCACATATGATTATTTCTAATTGATTTAAATTTTAATAACATTTTAATAAGAAGACAGACAGACAAGTAAACGATGCTACAGTGAATGAAGAGTCCACACTCATGCGCTTTCATTTAAAAACTCAGATTTTTCTCACCGTTTTGGTGTTTCTACACCGAGACGGCGCTTTTAGTCAGCAAAAATGTAGATTAAAAAAAAACGTTCTCCAAAGTTGTTCAATTTGAAAATGAGGTTTTGGTGTTACAGTGTGAATTGTGTGTAAAAACAGTGACTTTCAAAAGCGATGACATTTTGAGTCATTCTCACAACGTTTCAAAGAGCCGGAAGTAAATAAACACCAGGCAGAGATGCGTGTTGAAGCGTCTCACACTTTGTTCATGTGCAGTACGGGTACGTGAACATTTTCAGACATTTCAGTGTGGATGAGCGACAAAATGATTAAACAGTTGCTCCTGGGATACACTTTAGATCCAGCCCTGATCCTGACCAGGACATACTGTAGACAGACAGACAGACAGACAGACAGACAGACAGATAAACTAATAGATTAATAAATTGATTAATTCCAGGAAAAACTCAACTCACTACATATTGCACACTATGAAGGAAATATATATATGTGTGTGTGTGTGTGTGTGTGTGTGTGTGTGTGTGTGTGTGTGTGTGTGTGTGTGTTTTCTTGCCATATTAGGCGAATTTCACTGTTACTTAGGTTTTTCACTTCTGACAGTTTGTTTCCAGCTTGCAGCATGTGTGACGCACACTGTGGGTGTGTGTCCGCGTGTGTGTGTGTGTGTGTGTGTGTGTGTGTGTGTGCATCTACCTGTGAATTTAGCTGCCATGAGAGAGGTATATTTGCCTGGCAGCATTTCAGGATAAAGCACGAGCTACGAATCAAACCGACTGTGAGAATTTTTTTCAAGCTTGTCTCTTCACTTGTTGATGTGTGTGTTTTTCTAAAGGCTTTCACACACACACACACACACACACACACACACACACACACACACACACACACACACACACACACACACACAGGATTAGGTGAAAGCACCAGAGCATGGACGAATGCGATTTGTGATGTGAGACTTGTGCTGTAAGAGGTGGCGTGACCGTGATGTGATGTTCACACTTCTGCTGCTCAGCGGGAGGAACAAACACATCTGTATTCACAACAATATTCTCTGTAACAAGCTGAGTGTGTGTTATAACACACACACACACACACACACACACACACACACACACACACACACACACACACACATGTCCTCTATTCCTCTATTTTGGAGAGCATAACACCGTGTGATGGTTATGTGTATGTACATTTTACCATCACGGCACTCATAATCATCATCATCATCATCTTTAAATCATCACACTCATTATTATCTTCATCATCATCACCATCACCATCACCGCACTCATAATCATCATCATCTTTAAATTATCACAATCATCATTATCTTCATCATTACCCTCAATCATCATTACCATCATCATCATCGCATTCATAATCTTCATTATCACCATCACCATCATCATCACCTTTAAATCATCCCATTTAAAATCATCATCATCACCATCATCACCATCATCATCACCTTTAAATCATCATCATCATCATCACACTCATAATCATCATCATCATCATCACCTTTAAATCATCCCATTTAAAATCATCATCATCACCATCATCACCATCATCATCACCTTTAAATCATCATCATCATCACCGCACTCATAATCATCATCATCATCATCACCTTTAAATCATCCCATTTAAAATCATCATCATCACCATCATCACCATCATCATCATCACCTTTAAATCATCATCATCATCACTGCACTCATAATCATCACCATCATCTTTAAATCATCACAATCATCATCTTCAACATTACCCTCAATCATCATTACCATCATCATCGCATTCATAATCATCATCACCATCACTATCATCATCATCATTATCATTACAGTCATAATCATTATCACTATCATCTTTAAATCATAATCATCATCATCACCACCTTCATCATCTTTATTATCATCATCATCATTAGGTTTGTTTAGAGGTGAACTCGTGTGGATCTGGTGGATGTTGGTTATGGTATTGAGGTAAATGAAGTAAATGAGGTTGATTTCTTCAGCGTTGAGTTCCTCAGGTTTTTTTTTTGGTGTAATATTGATTTCAAATATTCACATTAAAAAGTGGGGTCACAGGACGACTCTGCGGCTGAGCAGCGATGCAATATAGATGAGAGTGAAATTGCTTCTCTCATTTCCCAAACCGAAGCAAAGAATCATTCTGCAGGTCCTGAGGAGCAGGAGAGGAACGCAGCCTGAGCAACAGCGTGTGGAACTTAGAAACCTGGTTTTTCTCTTTTCAAAGTTTCACACAGTCACATCAGCAGGGTGATACTCAAACCTAAGTCTGATCTCAGAGTCATGAGAACTCGATAAAAAGTTGATGAGAAGTTCAAGAGAACTCGAAGACTTTTTACAACCCAATTTATAAATCAACTTCTATAAAACGGCCTTTTTTATGTAAAATAAAACAAATCAAATCAAATCCCATAAACGTGATCATGAAATTGAGAGTGAGATCGGACATTTTTTACATTATTTCCTCCATTTATACACAAACGCCAAACTCTGTGCTTTTATTTCACAGCATGAATATAAATATTTGATTTATTAAAAGTGGATATGGGAGCAGATGCTGCACTTCTTGCTGGAGGAAACAGAACTTAGACTGTTCTCCTTGTTCACTCTCACGCTCCACCAGCTCTTAAGTAAATTTTCAGTACTGCGTTTTTCAGATTATTGAAATATTGCCTTTAGCTCCAAGGCCGTGACCTTCAGCTTCTGAATTCTAGCTCACGGTGAAGTAATGAAGGAATGTCAGAAATGTGTTGTATATTACACGCAAAGTGTTTATATATAACACCATCTCCTTCAGCTTCCACTTGAGCACCGTGTAGGCTGGGATCCAATTCCTGCGGTGCCTCTGGTTCTCCGTGGCCTGAAAGTCCACACAAGTATGAGCTTTCGTTTAAGTGGGAGGGACAACAAGCTCTTGTTTGATGGGAAAGATGCCAAGGTTTTGTCTTCCTGTAGAATTTCACCGAGGCGCTTGGGTCAGACCCGAGTGCTCTGCTCTCTGGGCTCTAAGTGTATGACTGTTCTCCATGCAGTGGTGTGTGTGGGCTGAAGGTTGGATGAGATGCGCTTGTTAACTTCATGTTGTTCAGAAGAAGACCTGGTTTAGTCCTTGCCCTCATCACACTGCTGCCATGTTTTTCAGGAAATCGAAGCTCAAAGAAGGGAAAAACTAAAAGGGGTTATTCTAGAGCTCTGTAGAAAGCTGGGGGTTCTTAAGGTTGTTTAAAGGATTTTAGGTGAAACTACAGTGTACTAAGAAACCTTTTACCTCTTAGTGTATTTGCTGCAATGCTACAGATCATTGGGAAACTGATTCTTCAAGGAGATGGTACTAGATGATTAAAAAAAATAAATTCTCTTCTGCATGAATCTGAGAGGTTCTACAGAGAAACAAACAAAACCTAGCGAATCTTTCAGGGCATTCAAAATAATGTTTATAGATTTGAGCTGGAACTTTCATGTTTTTTCTTTATTTTTAATTATTTATAGCATTGTGCATTAATAATGAAGGAACAATGGAGGAACACGCCTGGAATTCTGTAGTAAACAAAAACCCTGTTAAGGAATCTTTTAGATTGTCCAAAGTAGCTCCATGTAGCTCTGATGCTGCTTCACAAGCTCATGGTGTTCTCTCATTAGATTCACAAGATCATCACCTAGAATTGGTTTCAAATCACATGTGTGTCTTCTCAAGTGTTAATTTCTTACCTTCTTCATGTGCTTTAGAGCATTAATTGTGAGTGTGAGTACAGAGTTAATAGTCCTTTTAGTTCTACATCTACTGTACAAACCCAAAATATAGCAAGAAACACTCAGTAAAAGTGAGAAAAGATCCATCATTACTTGAAAAATTAAGCTCAGCCAATCAAAAACATCTTAAGAACTTTAAATGAATCCCCATGTGCAGTCTCCAAAACCATCAAGCGCTATGATGAAACGGGTTCTCGTGAGGAAATGAAGACCAAGAGCTACCTCTGCTGCAGAAGATAAGTTTATTAAAATTACCAGCCTCAGAAGTGCTTCTTAAATCTTCTTTTTTTAAATCTTCTATCTATCTATCTATCTATCTATCTATCTATCTATCTATCTATCTATCTATCTATCTATCTATCTATCTAATCTATCTATCTATCTATACACACACATACAGTATACAAATTGTTACATGGAAAAAGAACTTCTTCACCTTAAAAGAACATTCCTTTATATTCCACTGAAGTTCTGCATTAGAAACCCTAAAGACAAAGTACTACTGATAATAATGATCAAAGTGAAAGAGAGAGAAAGTGAGAGTCGGACGCAGAAAGACTGAGACATAGAATAAAAGAGCCATGGAAAGACAGAGATAAAGAAAGTGAGAGACATTGATTATAATCCCAGAAGAAAAGTTCTCAGTACATAAAGGAGGTGGTTCTACACCAGAAGCTCACAGTGACCTGGTCGGTGTTGCGTTTCCTGAACAGATCCTCAGTACCTCTGAAAACTCAGAACATTGAGAACATTTGCGAGACTGGTATGGGGCTTTATTTTAAACGAGGAGGCAAAAAAAAGGAAAGAAAGATGGAGCAGACAGATGGAGAGCGGTTTGTAGCGGATTGTCTGGGTGTCGTGTGTATGGTAAATAAACGCCGCTTTCGTGATCATCACAGCAAACACTTCCACCCACGGAGAACAGAGAGAGCAGCTACAGAACTGTTCTCCTTCCCACTGCTGTAATGAATCCTGATCATTTCCCCGACGTAAACGTCGCACAGCAGGCAACAGAGAGAAAACGCTGGGAACAGCCACAGACCCGCGTGCTAGCTCTCGGAGACATCAAACTACTTTTCTAATCGAAAATGTACTTTTTGCCTGTTTTTTCGCTACATCTTCAACATGATGTTGTAGAACACACAACAAACAAGTGAGTTCCTGTTTCCTCCTTCATTCCAGCAGCTGCAACTCCTCTGTGTTGGGTTCCACATTTAGTCTCCATCTCAATAATCGCCACTCTTTTGGAAAGATGTTCCACTAGATTTTGTGACATGATAGTTTAGTGATTGCAGTGATGGCATTCATCATTCACATTCATCCAAGAGTTGGAGATCTATGGGGCTCTAATCCTAACCCTAGATCCTCCACTCCAACCTATGTAAAGCAGATCTTCATAAAGCTGGTTCTAGCATTTATGGCATTTAGGAGAAGCTCTTATCCAGAGCATATATATATAACTGAGCCATTAAAAGTTAAGGCCTTGCTCAAGGGCCCAACTGAGGAAGTGCTGGGATTTGAACTCACAACCATTCAAGCAGAAGTTAAATGTCTTAACCACTAAGCTAGCCCTTCTCCATTGTCATGCTGGAGCAACCAATCAGAATCTAGAATTCTGAAATGTTGTGAGGAACCAAAAGAATGGAATGAGAAAAGAGTGGAGCTGTTAAGGGGAATGACGGAGGATTGAATTGTTAAATTGAAAGGATTAAATCAACAATAACACCAATAAACAGCAGCAGCAGCAGCAACCGTGATGGCAGCAGTGAGTAATGGAGTGTTAGAGTCTGAGGCAGCAGCCTGAGTGGCAGCAACAATCTGGTGAACTTCACATTTGCTTCTCTGCCCATGTGCTAGATGTACACCATAAACAAGGCAAGCATATAGTGTGTGTGTGTGTGTGTGTGTGTGTGTGTGTGTGTGTGTGTGTTGCAGAGGAAAAGCAGAATAAGTGAGTGTTCTAGCTGTAGGCATGATGAAATATCAAATGGAATATGTCTCCATGTGAAGTGTGAAATTTACAGGAAATTAGGACCAGACCAGGAAGACGTTCTCACGGTGCTGTCAGAGATCTGTGGCGTACATATTATACCCACAACACCCGATCAGTTTTATTCACTTTAACAGTCATAATGTTATGTCATATACTGTATATATACATATACACACACACACACACACACACACACACACACACACACACACACACACACACACACACACAAGCCGCATGTTTGACACGGACTCGCATTCCTGTGCTCACATCGCGTTTTCACACTACGGTAAAATACTTCGCTTTAGGCAACATGGTCAAAACTATCCGGAGAAGCTGTTCGATATTTTATATTCACAGAATCGAGCGCAGGCCTCGAGGAAACAATCCATACGCAAAATGCAAAATATTTAATACGGTCCTGGAAAAAAAAAGAAACAGGACTTTACTCTTTCTGTGGCATCAACAGTCATATTATTCGCTAGGTCACTTCCTGTGCCGGACACACACACACACACAGACACACACACACACACACACACACACACACACACACACACACACACACACACCAAACAAAAAAGTAGACAGACTTTCAGTGCAAATGTACATTTAATTTGGTTAATTGACTGCACACGCATTCAGTCGTAGGTAAGTGCAGCACTCAGGCGCTCTCGATGGTTTCAAAGCTGCTGAAATGAATTTTAGATTTTTAATAGGGACTAATGGACCTGAAGGAGAGCAACAAAAGCTCGAGAGGAAAAAAAATCTCGACGCTCGTTCGGCAGTGAGATTCCGCAAAAATCCCGAGCATCTATTTTGGTGAATAAAAATCAGACTCTGTGGAAGGAATTCCAAAAAAGTGACATTTTCACTGAAAAACTAAATGTTCGTAAGCGATGTTTTGTTCGAACTGATTTTTTTAATTGAGGTGTTTAATTGATCATCATTTTACTCTTTTGTTCATCAACAGACCACAATTTGTACTTTTTATAAATTTAGAGCTGCATTTAATGTTGTGGAGCGCTGCATCTCGTTACCAAACTTTCAGAGTCTCTGTAGATAAATCATCATTACTGTAGAAACTATAACACAATGATGAATATCAGAACTGTAAGTAACTATAAATGGATAAAAACCAGGGACCATTGTGTTGTTTTTTATACATTTACATAGAAATAGACAGGAAACCTTTTAAACGTTACGGTGTCTCTGATGGTTATGGAGCACTGACACTGGAGACTCCTTCTGTACAGGAATGTTACATAAATATATTATTATTATTATTATTATTATTATTATTTTTATTATTATTATTATTATTATTATTATTATTATTATTATAATGTTTGTGATAAAAACCTGCACCATGTGTAGAAGCCACAGTTATAGAGAATAAATGACCAGTATCTGACCAATCAGAATGCAGATTCAGCGTGTGTGTGTGTGTGTGTGTGTGTGTGTGTGTGTGTGTGTGTGTGAGTGTGTGTGTGATTGATGATAAGCGTTATTAGATGATCTTGGATTTTTGTCACTACTACACGAGTGAACTCACATACGCTGATAAATGAGACGTTGTTTCAGTAGGCGCTCTTTAACGTGAGTGGACGTGAAGAAGAGCAGCGTTACGCGTTACTACGGAGACCACTGACTCACTCATTACCTCACCTGGATGCAGATCATTTAGACGCATTATCAGAACATCACTACAGAGTTCCAGGTGTCACGGGATAGAAGTACATCAAAACACACACACACACACACGCACACACACATACACACACACACACACACACACACACACACACACACACACACACACATACATATATGCACAACTGTCTCACACTCAACCCTAAGTAACACACAAACACATGTAACACATGCAACATATGTAACACTCAAACATACACACAGTCACTTATTTTACGCACACACACACACACACACACACACACACACACACACACACACACAAAACACTAAAAAATACACATATTCGAACAGGAAACACACACACACACCTGTACCAGGACAGTGATGATGTTCCTGTGCTGTGATTGGTCAGAAGGTGTTGATGAATTCTCTGGAATGCAGTGATGGTGTTAATGTTGTGAGATGATTCCGATGACGAGGCTGGTTTTGTTGTAAGATGTTTTTTAGAAGGACACAGAGCCAGGAGCGATTTGGCACATGCGCTCGTAGGGTTTTATGTCTGAACTGTTCACTGTTCTGGCTTTCGAATGCCCCGTTTCAGCACAATTAATGTTTTTGGTGAAGAGACGAGTGATTTGGAGACGAGACAAGAAGTGACGAGACGAGACGAGACGAGACGATTTATATTTCATACCAAAATCAGTGTTTTTTATATTGTGAACATTTCACTCCACATTCAGTCCCTATTCACTGTTATAATGAGCTCCACTCTTCTGGGAAGATGTTCCACTAGATTGGTGGAGACTCATTCAGCTATGGGGTTGTAGTAAAGTCATGTGTGTGTGTGTGTGTGTGTGTGTGTGTGTGTGTGTGTGTGTGTGAGAGAGATAGATAGATTCAGAGATGTCTACTGAACATCACTTTTTGCAGTCATTTTATTTTGTCACTGTTGTTGTTGTTGTTGTTGTTGTTGTTGTTGATTTTTATTTTTTTATCTTTTTCAGCTTTCAGAAGTTTTTATCAGGATTAAAGTCTTGAGCCAAAGAGTTTTTCTTTCACACCATAAAGTGGACTCGCATAAAAACCTACTCCAGTGTATAATTTTCACCATAATGCACAGCTGAGACAGAAAACCAGCACAGTGACGCACAGTGGGCCGTCTGATTCCTCTCTCTCTCTCTCTCTCTCTCTTTCTCTCTCTCTCTCTCTCTCTCTCTCCTTCTCTCTCTCTCTTTCTCTTTTCCAGCATTTTGCTTGTCAGGTGAAAATAAATTGTGTGTGTCACTCATTAGTCAGTGAGAAGTGGGTGATGAAGTCAGGAAAGAAATAAAGAGTGAAAAAAAACAGGGTTTAATGTGATCTGTGGATTTTTTCTGTTTTTTTTCTTCTTTTTAACCTCAAGCACATGATGGTGTTTTATTTCTCCTACACCACAGAAGATACAACGTAGAATCAAAAAAGTTTTAAAACAAACTCAAGAAAGTACTTTATTTATCTACGTTTCTACACGATCAACTTCAAAATATTCCCCTTGCACAGTAAAACAGCGTCCCAGTGTTCTTCTGAGATGGTCCTGAAAGTCTTCTTTTTAAAGCGAGTCAAACATCTTCTGCGATTCACACTGGATTTCTGCAAACTGCGAGCCGGATCTTCATTTTCGGGAAGAGGGTGAAGTCCACAGGAGCCAAGTGTGGTGAGTAGCATGGGTGCGGAAGTGACATCATCAGACGATCATCATGTACGAGTTACTAAAATGTTTTGACATTTTTTGGGGTTTGAGCTTGTTGAAGTTCTTCCTGATATCTAGTCATCTTCCAGTGATGTTCTTCCTCTCTTGAAGCACGTGTGCCAATTCGAAACATCTCGAACGAATTGTCGCAGCGCGGCCGTATTCATATTTGCTCTTTGTTCCAACTCGCTGTCCACGATGAAATCGCAGACGTGGGAACACACGTGGGTCAGAACAGCACCAGATGTTCTCCAAACTTTTTGATACCACATTGTAATGCAGTGAAACCAGTAAGATCTCGTTCTTACTTTAAACCAAAATGTTAAACGTAACTAAATGTAACTTCTTAATGCGTTCGATGTCAAAAGTCAAATGTCAAATCAAATGCGAATTATCGAAACGTCAACTCAATCACCGCTACTTTTACGCCGCCTCCATGGTAAAACAAATGAAACATTTTTCTGATCTTCTGAATATCTTCATTGGTTCGGCAGCTTAGTGAGAACCTCACCGTGCTTTCACCTGTTGCTACAAGTCCGCTAATTGGGCGTGTGGAATCGAGGTGATTCAGGGTGCGACGGGGCGCGAATGCGAATCTGACTCGCTCTCTCTCTGTTTAACAAGTTCCTGAAACTAGAACTTTCTCTGCACCGCCGCTGCTCAGGAGCGCTAATTGCCAGAAGAAGACGGCGTTAGAGCAGCGTGAGTGATGGAAGCTGCATGCATAATTTACCCTGAGATGGAGATGGAAAGAAGAGAGAGAAATATGAAGAAGGACCATGGTTAGCAAAAGTGTGTGCGTGTGTGTGTGTGTGTGTGTGTGTGTTTTTGGCCTGAAAGGATGGCAGCGTCAGAGAAAAAATGGCATAATCAATTTGGTCGGGGCGCCGCCGGGGCGAGATTATTAGCGTAGTAGACTGGAAGATGACGGCTGCTGAAAGACACACATGCGTCTTTTCTTTCAGCCCAAGATGTTTGATTAGCCGCCTGAGATTCCTGAGGGCTTGGAAATAAAACTCCTACACAAAGAGGAAAAAAACAGGATGAGAAATTCCTGTCCTATTATGATATGAAAGGAAGAAGGAAACGCTTCCTCACGTGCAGTCGAAAGGGCACGTAGACGTTTTTCTAAACCCGAGTCAGTGAAGGCGGCATGTTTATGCCGGTGTTTAAGCTCTTGAACATCATTCTAATCCAACATTCCATCCCAATCCGGCGCTTTATACAGGTGGAGCTCCGACTTTATTCCACGGGAGTGTGTGCAGATCAGTCAGAGCTCATTTTTTCTTGTACTTTTTCATCCACTACGAAAATTGTTGAATTGTTAGTTAGCGGACGTTTAGAGAATCGGCGGCAAATACAGCAGAAAACTCACGAGACGTAAATGTTTAAATTGAATTAATTTGAACATTTGATATTTTTCCAAAGCAGCTTTACAGAGATAAAGAGGTTATGAAGTTAGAAATATCAGTTTATAGTCTAAACGTTTGTTCCTTATAATCGTTTATTAAAGGTTTAAAATTAGTTTATCCATAATAAGTGAGCCAGTGGTGACTGTAGTGAAGAAACAACTGCCTGAGACTTCATTAAGATGAAACCTTGAGAGGAACCAGGCTCAAAAGGGAACTTCATCCTCATCCTCAACACCAAATGTCCATTTATTACAGTTTTATCATAGTTGAGGCGCTGTTCAGTGATTGGTGCTGAATTGCAGAACTGTTCATACAGACTGTGGTCCTGAACCCATTGTAGCAAACTGCTTACAGTCCAAATTCATCCTTTAAGTTCTTGAGTTGCTCAGGAACTTCATGGGTCTTTAGGCTGTTGATGTGGAACCATCATCACAATTGAAGAGAACTCCATCTGAAGACATGAACAGAAGAACAGGACAAAAACAGTGGAGCATGTTCAAGTTTAAAAAACATTCAGTCTCATGAAGTGCCTTCAGATTATTCAGATGGACATGATAACTTGAATCAGTAACATTTAGTACAAATTTCTTTTTTTACACAATTGTTTTACAATCGTGCGACAATCACAACTTAAAACAAACAACTTATAATAAGTCTCAGAATGGCCCCTAAAAAAACCTGACTAGAAGCTCCCTAATTAGAAATAATTCAGAAAAGTTCACACCCAAATGAAGCACAGATTTGACTTGGCTTTAAATGTCTGTGTTAATAAACCAGCAAGTGTTTGTGGAACTTCTGGGATCTGAATCCACAACCTATCGGTCACAGGTTGAGACCATTTAAACTCTGAGTGGAGCTGAAGTGGAGGTGTAATGCATGCAGCACACACAGAGACTCCCTTCAAGTGGTAAATTGATAGCCTGTTCGGTCGCTAACCCTCTGGATTAATGAAGCGGATTGGTGTTAGTCGATGGACCTTTTCGAAGACGCCCCTCTTGTTATGCACGCTGCATCATTTCCATTAATTATCTCTTGCTGATCGTGCCATAAATTGCTCGGCCTGGTGCCTCCTGCTCGCGCACACAAATCAGAGCAGTTCCTTTCACACCACCTTCACCCACAACTGAGAGTTGAGGGTTAAGGGCTTTGCTCAAGGAACAAACAGTGGCAGCTTGGGAGTGCTGGGATTTAAACTTGTGACCTTCTGATGCAGAGTCGAAGGCATTAACCTCTGAGCTGAATAAGAACTGTGGATTCTTATACCAAGAACTGTTACATGTTTACATGCATGTTTTATTTATTTCTACTGAATCAATTTAATCGCTTTGACACTTTATCTACATACAGAATTTTGTTTTATAAAATCATGGTGTGTTCTCCAGCTTCATTTGTGGTTCTTCAGGAACACAGCAATCACACTCTGGTCTGAGAACATGTGAGACTTTGTTTTGCTTCCAGATGAACTCTAGTGAATCAGTGAATCGACTCACTTGAAGTAAATATTTTTTTCATGTATGCCTTTAAATAAACTGGACCAGAAGTCCCACCCAAGAGCAGGAGTGCAGCAGAGCTTTATGTGATGTGATACACAAAACATCTACGAACATTATTTACATAATTATGCAAATAGCAACAAAAAAAAAGAATTAAAAAAATCTATTTCTCCTCGATTTTATCTCCTGAGATTGGACTTTTCCACGCTCTTACGGCACATGCGCTTTTTTTATCAGGTTGCATTTCTGCTTTGGAATGCCAAAAAGTTTCTTAAAATTTGTCCTCGAGCGTTCGAGTCGGCGCTAATTCCCACGCTGCGCATGCTAGATACTAATGTTTGACGCTCTAAAGCCTCCGTTGTGTAGCGCAATCCAAACACGACTCGCTACAAGACCCCGGTTTCCAAGTCACATGTGAAATCAGGGAACAGGCGAATGAGTGCTCTCTCGTTCAGCTAACACACGTCCCAGAGGCCATCGAAGGTTTATCTCCACCTCCCAGCGCTCGATGGATCCAGCTCCGTGCCAAACGCGCCGCTAAAGCTTGGCGTCGCTTCCTGTGGGTGCTCGAAGCCACAGAAATCGTTGTAAGTAGTAGCAAAGCGTTCTGCATTCTGATTCCCTCGCTTACAAAAGCGAGCACGCGGAACGTGAAAACAACAACGACGACGACGCTTGGGTTTTTTTTTTTGTTTTTTTTTTTTGCATCACAATTTAGCATTACAAATGCTAACGCCCCGGACCGCGCAGATGATGCATTGATTTCATTTCGAGCTGCGACTCCTGGCATTAAGTCATGACATTTGCATTTTAGATTCCAGTGTTATTTTTGAATGTTGCGCATTGATTTGCCCGTGGGCTTTTTTTTTTTTCCTGCGTTATGACATTCAAACTCACGTCGGTAATTAAATCTTCCCCTGAAAAGAAAAGTTAATTACTGAATGTGAAGTAGGAGTTGAGAGGAAAAGGCTCATGCTCTAAAGAGCAAGATGAGATCTATTGATAAGACTGAAAATTACTAGAAAACATAATGCTTTTTATCACATTAAGGGTAAATGAAGGGTAATGGGTGGATGTTATATTTATGGATGGTTATGACATCATCTTTATGCCCAGTGTGACACTGAAACATGAGCTGAGTTTAATGACATAACGTCAAAAAAACTTTTCTGGTGGTAACAAATAAAATGATAATCAAACGATCAGCTTTAAGACTTTTAGAGACGGGTTAGCTAAAACATAAAAAATGAATCAAATTCTGTGAATCATATGAAAATGAATCAATCATCTGATGTACGTAAAAATAAACAGATCATTACGATTGGGAAAAAACAATCAGATCATTAAAAAATTCACATATGCAGAACCGTGTGTGAAAACCAAAAGATTTTCTTAGGAGACATTTTTCTCTGAACAGAACAGAGGAGGACGCTGTAACTCTGACATGTCTCTGATACCTATATGTCTCGATGAAGCTTGTGCATGTCTTTTATCGGTTTATATTCATGCTAATGATTTCTCATCCTGGGGAAAAAAAAAAACCCTCCTGACAGCATCACGGTGAAGCTAGACTGAACAGAAGAGCGCTGGACATGCAGGTGTAGGGAGACATTTCATTATGTCTGAAATGTCCTCGGTTTGGTGTCCAGCTTCTTTGAAAGGTGTCTTCGCATGGGGCAGCTAATTGACCGGGTTTCGCTTTTCTGGGCCTTTTGAAAGACACAATAAAAAGAGAAAAGGAACAACTGGGTGTAAACAAGTCAATACGCTGTCAGAAGAGTGTGTAGTTGTGTGTGTGTGTGTGTGTGTGTGTGTGTGTGTGTGTGTGTGTGTGTGTGTGTGTGTGTGTGTGTGTGTTAAACACAAGGTATAATTGGCTGAGAAGTGCACATGTCAGGCTAAAACAAGTCGGCTAACCAAACGGTTATAACAACATAGAAATACAACGAAAACTCACACACACACACACACACACACACACACACACACACACACACACCACACACACACACACACACACACACACACACACACACACACACACACACACACACACACACACATTATCTGAAACCTTATAGGGCTATTTTAGGTGAAATGAAAATGAAGGTCAGGAATACTTTAATTAAATCAGGGGTCTCGGGCTGTAAACTGCTACTGCGCCGCTACGATTCGTTGACTTTTGCATATTTAGTGAAAATTGGCTACTTCTTTTTATTGTCGTTATTGTTTCACTCGCAAATGTTTTTTATCCATTTCTAAATGACGTTTTGAAATTCTTAATGAATAATTTAATGAATAATGAAATCATATGTATGCATATATATATATTAATTGTAATATTATTAAAATATGCATATTATTGTGTTTATTTGTGTGCATGGCTTGTCTATCTATCTATCTATCTTTCTATCTATCTATCTATCTATCTATCTATCTATCTATCTATCTATCTATCTATCTATCTATTTATCTATCTAACAAGGGCCATTTTCCTAAAGCAGCTTCACAGAGATAAAGAGGTTAAAAAGAACAGATGTATCAGTTTGTTTGATTGGTGACGGTGGTGAAGGAAAAACTCCCTAAAACTTCATGAGGAAGAAACCTTGAGAGGAACCAGAATCAAAAGCGAACCTCATCCTCATCAACACTGAATGTTCTTTTATTACAGATGAAGTGTTCAGTGATGGAGCTTGAATGTAGAACTTTTTATGCAGAATGTGGTCCTGAACACATTGTAGCAGACTGATGATGTTAATTAGAATCCAAATCTGTTGCTCTCGAGCTTCTGAGGCACTTCATGGATCTTTAGGATGTAAAACCATCCTCACACAGAGGGTCTCCTATTGAAGGGAACTCCATCCAGATGTAGAACATCAGGATGGAACATATCTCATATGTATGTGTGTGTGTGTGTGTGTGTGTGTGTGTGTGTGTGTGTGTGTGTGTGTGTGTGTGTGTGTATAAGGACATGTTCTTATCAAAATGTGTGATTATTATGGATTATTGAGTAAACAGATCAGTCAGGAAATCCCAGGCAGTGAGACAGATAGGATGTGTGTGTTTGTGTGTGTGTGTGTGTGTGTGTGTGTGTGTGTGTGTGTGTGTGTGTGTGTGTGTGTGTGTGTGTGTGTGTTTAGAATATTCAGTCTCTCATGAGGATAATTGTGTCTCTTCAGTGAGCAAAATTGGTGATGAAATCCAGCAGATAAAGCCGAATTAATTCCTATCGAGTCTGCACACCCTGTTTACTTCAATTTCACCTAATTCACATTCAATTTGCTCCGATTATTATATCATTCTCCACACCTGAGCCTCTAACCACCGACGTCTCCGTCTGCAGGACCGGAATTACAGCACTGTTTCGGAGAGAAACACGGCACGGACATGAGAACTAACATGAATAATAAATAAGCGCTAATCAAAACATGCTAGTTGCTGCGTCACGTGATTTGTCTCAGTGTTTGTACACAAAATAGATGAAATACATGTGTTTAATATTTAAACATGCTTCCCGTTTCTACTGATCGCTGCTGATGTTTCTACACCCTGACTGGAGTTCACCTGTGGAGATGGTTATTGATTTGACATGATTTAGAAAGACACACACCTTTTTTCTTCCTGAAGAACTCAGAGACAGGATTGTACGCAGATCTGGAGAAGGCAACAAAAAAATACATTCTGCTGCACTGAAGATTCCCAAGAGCACAATGGCCTTCATCATTCTCAAATAGAAAAAGTGTGGCACAACTAGGGCTTCCAGGAGCTGGTCGCCTGGCCAAACTGAGCAATCAGGGGAAGAGCCTTAAGAAGAGAGGAGACCAAGAACCTCATGGTGACTCCAAATGAGTTCTGGAGATCCTGTATAGGGATGGATAAAGTTCCAGAAGCACAACCATCACAGCACCCCTTCCCCAATCTGAACTTCATGGCAGAGAGGCTAGACTGAAGTGTTTCAGTACAAAGCCCATGGAAACCCGGCTGGAGGGACCTGAAGGTCTTTCAGACTGTGAGGAACAAGATTCTCTGGTTTCACGACACCAATATTTTTAATGTTGAGCCTCAATTCTAAATGAAAACTACGCACCATTCATCACCTGCCCAAAACCATCCCAACAGTGAAGCATGGTGGTGGCAGCATCATGCTGTGGAGGTGTTTTTCTCCATCAGGGACTGGGAGACTGGACAGGGTTGAGGGAAAGCAGAATGGAGCCAAGTACTAAGAAAAACCTGTTCCACATCACTCAGGACCTCAGTCTGGACTGAAGGTTCACCTTCCTACATGAAAACTCAATGAATAACAATTTACTTGAATGTTCTCATTTCAATATCATGGATTGTTTTGTATAGATTTTTGTTTATGAAATTAACTTCAACTTAATTAGATTGTTGCCTGAAATGGGTGATTTTTTCATTTGTATATTTTGTTACTTATTTATGTTTTATTTTTAGAAGTAGCCAATTAAAGTCACATGATCTCACACTGGGAGAAACTTCACACCAACCTCACAACATCCTGTCCTGCTCTGGTGCTCTCAGATGCTTCCAGAAGGATTTTCTTCAGTGTCCAGCCGTAAACCCTGGTGTCAAACAGCTCGATGGACATGGAGGCGATGGCCACAGCTGGTGGACTGTTTCTCATCTCCATGTAACGATTATGGCTTCCAATTTTCACCCGTCACACTCGGCCAGGCGTGATCGGATGATCGGAATCACGGCTGCCTTGCAGAAGTCACCTGACCGTCCAATACCGGCTTCAATATCAGATCATGACAATTCACTTTCATCTGCTTGCTGAGATTTAGACCGAGACACGTCTGAGACCCTGCAGTACCACCTGAACATCTCACAGTTCTTCTTCCTTATTACTGATATCAGGGGAATTTTTTTGTATTTCGATTTTACTGTCAGAAATATTTCTTAAAATAAATCTTAATATATTATAATATATTATATTACATTAATTTATACTATATTTATATCTTTTACAGAAAGATTTACTAGACCATTTATATCGTTAAAAATCTTTTTGTGTGTGTAAAATTAAAGATTTTTGAAAATCTATTTAACATTTATATATTTTAGATAAAAAAAAAAATTGATTTAAACATTTTTTTACAAATTTTTATAAAATATAATCTTTAAAAATATACTGTGACCTGAAGCTGAAGGGGGCGGAGCTTTGAAAAAATTGCAGGTTTCATATTTTTGGTTGAAATGAAAAAAAATTACTAGATTGCTTATTATTTATCTTTTAGAGCAGACATGTTATAGAAGCAAGAAAATCCCCACAAAATCTAGAAAATAATGCATGAATTCCTGAGTTTGTTTATTGGCCCCTGTATTTCCCCTCGTCTGTTTCTCCAGCAGTTTTTTTGCTGCATTGCTACACTTCCTCGTTCCCCAGAGCTTCTGGTTCTGGCTCATGCATTGTGTCCCTGTTGTGCTTTCGATTCCGGCTCTTTGCTCTCGAACCCGGTGTGAACGCATGGGCATTTAATCCCTACGTTCACCTTTGACCCAAACGGCGCTTTCGATCGATTTTGTTGAGAAGTCTAAATAAAACAAGTGCACTCGTCGATTCACAGAGCTTCACTGCTCCATTCGCTTCTATAAACACTACACACTGTAGGATGAGAGAAATCAGGTCACACATTAACACCTTTACAACTCAACCTCTCGCTTTCTAAAGAGAAAAACGAGCAGCGATGGAATACAGACCCTCGCTCCCACTCGTACATGTGCAGATACACTGTATAGGCAAAAGCTTCGGGACATCGGATTTTACCAGCCAGATGTGGTTCTTCTGCAAACTCAAATCTGCTGTTTGGTAGCATCAATTTTTCCCTTCTAAGAGACCCAAAAGTGTTCCAGCATGACAATGTCTCTGTGCACAAATCCAGCTCCATGAACATCTGCTTTCCATGGGTTGCATGATGTGAAAGATCTCCTGCTAAAGAGCTCCAACCCTATTGAACAATGATTGTGAAGATTGACTTCACCCCAGGTCTCATCACCTCCTCACCTACATCAGTACCTGACTTATCTAACATAAGCTCCACTTTACTAGGAAGATGCTCCACAAAATCTCCAAAAAATCTCTACAAAATCTAGTGGACCATCCTCCTAGAAGAGTGGAGCTTATTATAACGGTGGATAGGAAATAAATGTGGGATGAGATGTTTCCACAAACTCCACAAATCTTTGTAAACACTTACACACACATCAGATCTCGTTCACTATCATTTTCTATTCAATATGCTGTTTTTTTTTTCAACCTCTTGCTTGCTAATTTGCAGCCTGATTGATTAGGAGATAAAAGCTCCGCCCACTTGCATGCTAAAATTCACCAAACAAACCCTGGATATGGATTCGCATTGATGATTTTTGGCTCGCTTACGATTACCTCTGACACAATATCATTTCCTTGTTTCTCGGCTCGTTCTTTTCTTCGCGCTCAAGCGTTAATCCATACGCCGATCATCTCCAGACCATTACAGTCGTTTAAAAATGCCAGCGACAGCCGAGCGCAAAACCCCGACCTTTTGTTCCCGAACTCATTTCTCAGACGTCGGAAGAATCTCTCGTTTTTTTCTCTCGCTCTAAAACCCGTGACTTATTTCAAACCGGCATTTCTGATTCCTGAATGAGATTCCTCTGGCAATTTTTTCTCTCTCCTGCTTTCTCTTTGTGCCTTTTCTTTTTTTTTTCTCGTCCTCCTCCTTCCTTCCTTCCGAGCTCCTAATTTGAATTACATATTGATTTTAGAGGTCAGGAAGACAAATGGTTCATAGTGAGACGGGTCTACAGAGGACGCGATATGAGAAACAGAAAGCAAACACGGGCCTACAGTAATAGTGGAAATTGCCTGTAGAGTTTAACTCATTAATCTGAACCTCCGATATTCTGATTCAACTCCGAGAGACAGCAAATAAACGAGTCCTTCACAGGATTCAAGCGTAAACACGTGTTTAAACGCTGCTTCATTACTGTGTAATGAGGCGACTGTGAGTCTACCAGGAGTCTAACGCTGGATTCAACATAGCAGTACATAATCGTGCAAAAGTTTACGCACCCTACATCCAAGCAAATTTATTTGTCACATACATACAGAGTACAACATGTAGTGAAATACAAAATTGTAGCACAAAATAGAATGTATATGTAAATGGAAATAGAATATATATATAGTGTATTGTGTAAAAGTATAAATTATAACTATAAAGTATAAAAATAAGTGTAAACAATACATATAAATATATATAAATAAACGAATTCCACAGAACAGGATGATTTTGTATATAACAGATATTGACAGAAGTCCAGATTTAAAGTGTCCCAATGTGATTGTCTCTAAAGTTTCTATTTAGAGTATCAAGTGAAAAAAAAAAAGGAAGTTCACTAACCACTGTGTCTTTGCACAAAAATAATCAACAATGTAGGGAACAATTATTTTGTAACACATTTATATTTGCATCTCCTACATAGAATTTGGCAGAAGCCCTTATCCAGAGAGATGCTCAATCCTCCCTCAAGGACCCAGCAGTGACAGCGTGGTTGACCTTGACCATGACCTTCCAACCAGAAATCCACTGAGCTTCTTCTTCCCAATAACAGCATATCATGTCCGCTCATACCACACTACAATACAATGCCCACTTATATGGCATTTTTATTTAAAAAAATACACTTCGTACTTTTTTC
This sequence comes from Silurus asotus, assembly GCA_024362625.1. NCBI lineage: Eukaryota > Metazoa > Chordata > Actinopteri > Siluriformes > Siluridae > Silurus > Silurus asotus. The sequence goes on from MU551711.1 coordinate 2,140,544, forward strand.
CATTTATTATTACATCCATTGTTGAGGAACTTCCATGTAGCGGGTTCTCGCTTACCTCACCGAGCTTCCACTCTTCCTTTACTAACATTCTCTGTTTTGTTTTGAAGGAGACACACAGTTTCAGCCAATCTCATGTAAATCTTGAGTATCTATAAAGTAGAATTGCATCCTTCATATCTCCAAAGAGTCTTCATTTTGATCAGATTTATCAAAGAAACCTACAGCTTTATGCTTCTTTTCGGAGACGGCCGAGCTGCTGGAGGCGTGGTGTGGGCGGAGCTAAAGAAATGACAAGAATCACTCTACTACTCGCTGCTCCTAAACAACAAACTGCATCCACTGTTCACATGGTTCTTTGGGAAGCTAAACAAGGTTCTCCTTCACTCACATCCAAAACCACACATCTTGGAAGTTCTTCTCGTCCTGTGCAGTGCTGTGACCATTTCCATTACCGAATGAAGCACGGTGATGGGTGTGGCTCTCACTTTTTTCTTCTGGAAGAAGTGTCCATACAAGGAATTCTGCGTTCATGATGTCATAAAGTGCTTTTTTTTTTTTTTCGGAAAAACCTTTACAAACCCGGAAGGAGTGTACAGTAGTACAGTATCAGGCACAGAAATACTCCATCATACGTCCAAATCTTTTTTTTTATTTTTTACTTTGAACACATTTAACATGAAAATCCAAATCCAACAGTGTAAATAACTCAGAATGCATGAAACATGAAGAAACCTTGACAGGAACCAGATTCCACAGGGAACTTGTTCTGATCTGGCTATAGTTCCATCATTACTGAGGTTATCAACCGCTCCCTGAAGCACAACTGTTCATAAACATTACAAACCTGAACCACTGTAGCAGAACTGGTCATATTAATTACACTCCAAATCCATTTTCCTGGTTCCTGAGTGTTTACCATCTATAATGATCTCATGTATCTTCAGGGTGTTCATATAGCAACATCTCCATCAGCAGCAAATGGGTTTCCAATGATAAGAATTCCATCCAGAAGATGGTGCATTATGATGGATGGGAAGATTCGGAGATCAGAAGAAAACAGAAACTCTGGTTTAAAACGTGTGATTGTTAGAAGATCGAAACCTCAAAATTAAACCAGAGAAGGTTCCAGGACTGAGCAAATGGTGCATTTTCATGGTGGTGTATGAGGTCAAATCTGGTATTTGTAGCAGGTTTATGAAGATATTTGTTGTGATCTTCTGATGTATAAAACAAAGGGGACACGGTGATAGTTCACACACACACATACACACACACACACACACACACACACACACACACACACACACACACACACACCTGATCATGCACCTGGGGACTATAAGGAAGTAGAAACTGTAAAATGTATTGAGATGTTCAGCAGTAAAAACATGTTGAGGATGAAAACTCAAAACTCTCAAAAGTATCACGTGTTAAAATGTAAAAATATTCACATTACCATATACTTTTTACCCAAATTCAACACGTGTGTGTGTGTGTGTGTGTGTGTGTGTGTGTGTGTGTGTGTGTGTGTGTGTGTTTGAATCTATGATTGCATCTAATGAAATAATAATCCTCAGCTCCTTTGAATTGCGATCTTATGGAGTTGGAGCTTATGAGGCGTTGATATGAGATGCAATTCTTTTCTCGGGTCTTTGTTCTTCTGACAGGGAGAGTGAGCGAGCTGCTGGAGTGGGCACTGACCTGTGAAGAGCAGCACTGGGGTTGTGTGTGTGTGTGTGTGTGTGTGTGTGTGTGTGTGTGTGTGTGTGTGTGAGAAACTCCTTTCTGTGCCATCTCCATGCCGACACTGACAATCGGGTCCATTTTCCAGCTCATTGCGGGCGCACGGTGCTAACGAGACCGAAGAGAGAGAAAATATTCGAGCGTTCGTTCTGTTCCAGCACACCGCAGCCTCACTGTCTTATTATTATTATTATTATTATTATTATTATTATTATTATTATTATTATAACACCGAGGCGACGGAATAGGAGCCGTCATTTATTTTTGTTCTAATGGAATTTGAAGAAAGTTCATAATTATAGGCTCCGAAATAAAAAAAAAAAAAATAAAAAACAAGAAGCTTATTATGTGAAGAGTGAAAACGGCGGAGAGAAAATGACCTTATTTAATATAAGATCGTGATGAATCTGGTAATGTAATTACACCGAGATGAGATCGATATTACAGTCAATAAATATTCCTGTTTATAAAATAACCTCGGTGTTGTGCTGTTTGAGGAAAGTAATTGATGACAAAGGGGCGGAGCCATGACGTAGATTTTATTTCTTCTCTTTTATAATAGCACTTTTTATTTATCCCAGTCTTATACAGGTAGATTTTTAATTATTCATAAATAAGACTTTTTAGAATAGAAAACTGAGATATAATTAAAATAAATGTTCAGCTTTAACTTTAAGTCCTGCTTCTGGAGAACCCTTCTATTAAAGATCAGTCTCGTCCAATCAATTATAATTAATGTTGTTTAAATAATCAATCATTCAGGTTAAACAAGTCCAAAAAACCTCGAGCTGTTTCCATGGAAACATTAACATACACATTATTTTTCCTGTCCATGGATAAGTTCATAGAAACACTTCTGAAGCTTCATTAAAAGTTTTTTTTTCTTCCCCCCGAAGCGAGCGAGCAGCATCAGGCCCCCGAGGGACACGGTGAACCCCGGCGCACCTCATTAAGGCCTGTGACATGCCGACTCGCTTTAAAGCTCCGCCCCGTCACTATCTTTTTCACGACGCTTCTTTCGGCAAAGAGGAAGCCTAGCGGATGAACTTTGACCGAGCGGCTAATTCCGTCCGTTACACTTTCCATCTGATTCGAGTCCAATCCGTACCTGCGGGGACGCCGTCTATCCACCTGGGGTTAATTTAGCTCCAATAAGTCGATGTATCAGCTTCCGAAATGTCAGCACAGCAGTCTAACTCAGTTAATTATCTCGGAAAAAAATCGATATCCCAGCTGCCCAAAACGCACACATTTACACACACACACACACACACACACACACACACACACACACTGCCCTTAATATCCTCTGTCTAATTTTTTTATTTATTACTTTTTTCTGTCTCAGACCCTGACATGACAGAATAGGATTTTATCCGGATTGTGGCATTTTTCATTTGCGTTATAAGAACGCGAGCGACGGATCGATGCACTTCCTGCCTGTGTGGAGTCGCACTATTAAGATCTATATCGCACATAATAATCTACTGTATGCATTAACACAAATGAGGAAAAACTCAACGGTGCAGGAGAGTGAAAAATGAGCCTCTCTGGTATCTTTACTCCGACGGAGAGCACGGCCTCGTTTGCTCTGAAACTTGCTTTGTTTATTTATTTATTTATGTATGAACAAAAAATGCTGCATTATATTCTTAAAATATCACCGCAGGGGGGCAGGGTGGTATGGGGGGTAGATGCAGGATGGGAGGGGTCTGTATGGTATGGTTGACGTAGCCACTTTAATAGACTGGCGCATATTAAGATAAAGGTCATTAGTTAACGAGATCGTTTATAGACGGCGTAGAATTGAATCTGATTGGTCGTCATTTTCCCGTGTTTATTACTGCGCTCATTCTCATTCAGACTTTTCTTAGAAGAACATGAAACCTGTGTTTTGAGCGAACACCAGTTTACAGCTGCTATAGTCTAAGTGATATGCTTCATAAGCGAAAGATTGGGAACACCTACGTTTCCAGCCATGTGTGGTTCTTCCGCACTTGTTGGAGGAACACAGTTGTATCAGACGTCTTTGGGTGGATTTGGTAGCATGAAATTTTCCCTGTTCCTTGTGATGCCTGTTCCAGCATCACAATGTTCCTGTGCAACAAAACCAGCTCCATGCAGATCTGCTTTCCATGGGTTGGAACTTTATGGAAGATCTCCTGCTATAGAGTTCTGAACTTTATTGAACGTGAATAATGTGAACACTGACTGTACCCCAGGCCTCCTCACCTCACATCAGTACCTGAATTTACTAGAACATGAATCAATATTTATAAATCTTTATGAAACGGTACATCACCATGGCAACGGATAGAACATGTAACTTCATTTATTAAGTAAGTATTAGCTGGGTATAATTCTCAAATAATAATAATAATAAATGTCTCTCTCTCTCTGTCTTTCACTTGATATCTCACGTAAAGACGTAATGCAGCTTCTTGAGGATGTAGAAGGTGTGAAGAAAAACCTTCCTAACACATGATGCGTCTGATTTCAGGCCGCGTGACTGAACACTGTACTGTAGCGCATGCACAGGACGGGGTTTTTTTGTTGTTGTTTTTTTTAAGCACAGATCACTATAGTATAAATAAAATACATTTACACGTGTCAATGCACCACATGGAGAATGTGTGTCCAGAGCACAATACGTGACACACACCCATTATCTGTCTGCAGATTAACTCTGCCTTATCCTGGAGCACAGAATGGAAAGACTCCTCCTGGAAAGCAGAGGTCTTAACACCAATCCAGCCTTCATTCACGTCTCCTGCAGGTTGCAAATCTCAATCACTGCAGGGAAGAATCGACTGTGAGGACGGAGAACTGAAGCCTTCAGACAGCAAGAGACAGGTGGGAAAAAAGGATGAGAGAAATGGGGTGAGGACGGGGCTCTGTTACTCCATTTGCGTGAAGGACTGGAGGTTCTGAGCTGGGTAAGGGGCGACAGCTCATTAAGCTCCATCACCCTTTAGCGTCCACGCTATGAGCTGAGAGCAACTGGACGCTCCTGCTGCTGGAGTACAGAAGCCATCTTTCTCCTCACACACACACACACACACACACACACACACACACACACACACACACACACACACACTAGGGGGAAGTGGATAATGAATGAAGCTTTAGCGTGTACTGCAGGACGAGTGCTGTGGTGGTGGTGGTGTAGGAGATGTGATTGGCACAGAGTGTGTCCTTCATTCTCCGTCTCTCCGCTTTCTGTTTCTCAGCGTTCGAGTTCCTCTCATCGAAAGCAGAGGCGTTACTTTACTCTTCAAACCTGACAATGAATTCCCGTAATACATCCGATACAAAAACACAGAAAAAAAGAACAACAAGGTTCCATTTTCAGCTCCCGTTAGGGGGAATCGGTTTCTCAAATATGTGGGTTTGGAAAATTCCTCGTATTCAGAATCGATTTATTTTCTGATCTGAACGTTTGGATTATTAACATGAAAAAATAAACCTGACTCTGCTTTATGTTCCTTGGAGGTTTCCAAATCATTCTTGCGTAGAAGCTACGAGACACGATTTCCACCAGTATCCCGAACACAGTGTCTAGACTTTTCAACCTGAAAAATATATCAGAGACGCAGACGGCTGGCTTTTCTCTCTTTACTGTGAAACACAATACGGTGGGACATCAAAGCAAGAGAGTATTCAGACATCAACAAACTGAAGAAATGAGACACACTGATACGATGATCCATAGATGAGAAGATGGATAACAATTTGAAATCTGAAACAAGAGTCTATTAGGAGTCTGTGGGTTTTTGTCGATGATGTAAGAGTCCTGATTATAAAGTTCACTGATAATAAATCACCAAAAAGTCCAGAAGACTAATTGTTCAGCAGGTAATCGAGTAGCACTTGATCCAGCACACTGTATTATTATGGGTAATTCTCAGCTGTTCTTCTCCACATACAGTGGAAACTTCCAATATTTCCTGCAACAGACAAACTGAAGAACCTTTAATTAACAAGCTACAGGAACACATTTCCCTTCAGGAAGAACCATTATGAGAAGCTAAGAACCTCTTAGCAAATAGTGTTTCTGAAACATTGTGTAGAAAGTTATGGGATGGATCCTCAGAAGGGTTTCAGGGTGGTATCCAAATTAAATCTTTAAGATTTACCTTCAGAGGAACATATCCAAGAACCTGTAAGGTTCTACACAACGTCTTATGAGTAACATCCTTCCTTTTATACAAGGTGCCAATTAAAACTAGAACAAAGCTGCAAATTGTCTCAGAACACAGATTTCCTCAAGGGTTCTTTGCATCATTAAGGGATCTTAATTGCCCAAAAGGGTTTTATTTAACACTATGTAGAAAACCTGCAGCAACTCTCGAGTTTCCTTCCAGCCAGGATTCAGACGAAAACACCTCATACGATTCTTAGAGCCTTTAAGAAGCTTTATTATTTTATTAAAAAGGTGGGTACCTCGAGGGTTCCTTGGTTAAGTATTTAAGTGTTACTTGAACCTTTGCCTAAAATTGAAATTTAGTGCAAGAAACCAAACAAGTCTTACAGGTTCTATGTGGAGTCCTGCATGATAAACGTTCCTCTTTTAGACAAGCTTCTGCGAAGAGTTTATTATGAAGGCTAGTTATGAAATCTTTCCAAAACAGGTTCTACTTCTATCCTTTAAAACTGTTATGATGGACTGCAGAACCCTCGGGGATGCAGATGGATCCAACACTGGAGTTATTCATGTCTCTGATTGTTCTTCTTTTTGCTTACTGCCTTGAAGAACACTGCATTTAATTGACGAAGGGCTCCGTCTTCTACAAGCGAGTGCAGGTGCAATAATAATGAGATGCAATTATTTTTGCAGAGAGACACTTGTGTTCTGTTTGTGCCGCTCCGGATAAGTGTCACTCAACACCGCACCGTACACAAACAGCCCAAGGAAAGTGAAATGCATCAGCATAAAAATCAGAACACCCTCAGCACTCAGGCGTCACCTCCAATCACAAAACCCCCAGCACCTCCCCCGCAATACCCCCTGCCACCTCTCCCCAACCCCCCAAACACGCTGTCCGCTGTGGACTTGCACTCGTTTTTCCAACTAAATCAGCCTGCCAGCGTCCACGGGAGCTGCACAGGAGCCGTGTGAAAGCCCAGCGCTGTTATGATTCACTCCATTGCCAAAACAATTTTACAAGACGATGACCTTGATTCTCTCCGCTGACAGCCGAGCGTTCCCGCGTGGAATCACGGCTGGCGGAAGAACACGCCGGCGTTCGCTTTTCCTCTCGCTTTCTCAGAGCGTCGCATCCATTTAGAGTTTAATGAGTATAGACTTGTACTTAATTAGAAAAGAACCCATTAACATAAGTCATTGCATCAGACACATTAGTGCTGATGACTTTATTGCCAGAAGAAGTTAAAGCAGCGTGTGCGCGACATCCTAAAGTTGGCAAACTCTGGAGACGAGATGGATCACAAGGAGTTGTTCCTAAAGTTCTGGAGATGCTCATGATCTTATTGTAGAAGATCTACAATCATGACTTTGTGTTCACCTCACTATCTGTACAAAAATGATTGAATACATACTGTATCATGCAGTTACTCCATTCGAGTAGACCTGGAGATGTTTATTTTACCATTTAGAGAAGGAGTCTCCAGTGTCAGCACTTTTTTCACATTGAGAGGTGGGAGCTGTGGTTTCTTCAGGACAGAGGAGTTTAGGTTTGGCTTGTTTCTAAGATACGTTTTTAACCGATAGTTTGATTGTTTGTATGTGTTTCGTTTGTGAGAAAACTGAACTTTTTATCTATTTCATGAAACAAATTCGTACTTCCATTATAGCAGCTACAATAACGCAAGTACGAATTTGTTACATGAATAAAAAGTCAAAAAAAAGAGAGAGAATAAATACTCTGTTGTTGTAGGAGAAACGTCGCTTCATCACATGTTGATTATTCTGCATTACCTGCACGACACACGTGTTTTATCCCCTAATTATGAGTCTTTTTTTCACTAATCGAATCATTTCCAACTTCAAATCTGCCAAAAAAAAATAAAAATCTCCAGAAATTATTTTCTAATTATCCCATGATGGGAAATATTTTCCTCCACTACAGAGTCACACGAGGTCTGTGCATCCGTGATAAGTGCAATACATATGCTGTGATGATTATTTGTGCTTGTGATTCTGCAGAGGCGGAGGTGAAAATATGCTCATTGCACTGCTTTCGTCTCTCAGAGGCACCGAGGCAGATTGTAGCGTCTCTCTCTCTCTCTCTCTCTCTCTCTCTCTTTCTCTCTCTCTCTCTCTCTCACTCTCTCTTTCTCACTTTCTCTCTCTATTTCTTACTCTCTCTCTCTCACTCTCTCTCTCTCTCTCTCTATCTCTTTCTCACTCTCACACGCTCTCTCACTTTCTCTCTCTCACTCTCTCTCTCTTTCACTTTCTCTCTCTCTATCTCTTTCTCTCTCTCACTCTCACACTCTCTCTAACTCTCTCTCTCTCTCTCTCTATCTCTCTCTCACTCTCACACGCTCTCTCACTTTCTCTATCTCACTCTCTCTCTCACTCACTTTTTTTCTCTCTCTCTCTCTCTCTCTCTCTCTCTCTCCCTGTCCAGTGTAACAGAAGCTTAATTAAGTCTGCCAGTTGCAAAAAAAGTCAATTAACATATTGTGTCTGAATGAGTTATTAGATTTTGCTGGAGACTCTCAGGTGGGCAGGTAGGTTGAGTAGAGTCACGCATGTTAGCGAGGCAGCTCGGGGGCGCCATTAAATTAAACAGTCTTTGATAATGTTCTCTCTCTCTCTCTCTCTCTCTCTTTCTCTCTCTCTCTCTCTCTCTCTCTCTCTCACTCTCTCTTTCTCTCTCTCTCTTTCTCTCTCTCTCTCTCTCTCTCTCTCTCACTCTCTCTTTCTCACTTTCTCTCTCTCTTTCTTACTCTCTCTCTCTCACTCTCTCTCTCTCTCTCTCTCTCTCTATCTCTTTCTCACTCTCACACGCTCTCTCACTTTCTCTCTCTCACTCTCTCTCTCTTTCACTTTCTTTCTCTCTATCTCTTTCTCTCTCTCACTCTCACACTCTCTCTAACTCTCTCTCTCTCTCTCTATCGCTCTCTCACTCTCACACGCTCTCTCACTTTCTCTATCTCACTCTCTCTCTCACTCACTTTTTTTCTCTCTCTTTCTCTCTCTCTCTCTCTCTCTCTCTTTCTTTCTCTTCCTGTCCAGTGTAACAGAAGCTTAATTAAGTCTGCCAGTTGCAAAAAAAGTCAATTAACATATTGTGTCTGAATGAGTTATTAGATTTTGCTGGAGACTCTCAGGTGGGCAGGTAGGTTGAGTAGAGTCACGCATGTTAGCGAGGCAGCTCGGGGGCGCCATTAAATTAAACAGTCTTTGATAATGTTCTCTCTCTCTCTCTCTCTCTCTCTCTCTCTCTCTCTTTCTCTTTCTCTTTCCCTATCTCCCTCCACTCTCTTTCCTTCTCTCACTCATGTTTTTTTGCAGCAAAGTTCAAAAATGGAAGAAATAAGAAAGACTGATACGATGATCCCTGAATGAGAAGCTGCTCGGAGGCTCTGGTGTGTCAGTGCTGTATATTGTTGCATGAAGAGTTCTGGTTATAATGTTAATAATAAATCACGCCTTCATTCAACAAAACACTCAGCAGTTTATAGAATAGCACATCATAATGTATTATTACTATATGTTATGTTCCTACAACAAACTAAAGAACCTTGAAATGTTGCTCTGATACAAGAACACATGTTCCTTCAGGCAGGGATCTAAATAGAACCATTTTGGGAAGCTAAGAACATTTTGCTGTCACATGGTGTTTCTGAAGGTTTGTTTGGATAGCTATGGGCTCTGATAACTTCTCAGAAGGGTTTTGGGGATGTTTATGGACCAAACTCAAATAGAATCTTCAAGGTTTTCTTCAGAGGAGCAGACTAGAGGTTCATCAGTTTTGGCGATTATTCAGCACAGATGGTTAAATTGTTAAATGGCTGAGAAGCTCAGCTGTCATTAGGAGAGCGCCCTCTAGAGGTGCATCACTGACACCACGTGCTGTTGGTCGAGATTACGTGCTGAACAAAGAGCGCTATATTTTATTTGTCAATTAAATTTGTTAAAAAACGGACTCATTTTAGAAACTTTTGGTTCTTCTTCTTCTTCTTCTTTCGGCTGTTCCCATTAGGGGGCGCCACAGCGGATCATCCATCTCCATACCCCCCTGTCCTCTTTATCTGCCTCTTTTACACCAACTACCTGCATGTCTTCCCTCACCACATCCATAAACCTCCTTCTTGGCCTTCCTCTTTTCCTCCTACCTGGTGGCTCCATCCTCAGCATTCTTCTACCAAGATAATTCATGTCCCTCCTCTGCACATGTCCAGTCCCTCTAATAAACTCATTTCTAATCATGTCCATCCTCATCACTCCCAACGAAAACCTCAACCTTCAGTTAATTAATTGGTTATTAACACCTACGATCAAACCTAGCCATTGATATCGGTAAAATCGATAATCGGTTGACCTCTAGAACATACCCAAGAACCCTAAAATGTTCTACATCATCTCTCTTGAGAATTGGTTCCCCTTGTAAATAAGGTGTGTTTGAAGGTTCCTGCGGAGGAGTAACATGTGACTATTTACTGTAGCTTTTACAGAGAGATAATAAATAAACAAACAAACATATAAATACATAAATAAATAAAGCTGACTGCTTAAGAACCATCATTTCACACACTTCACGTGTCAGACGGAGCCGAGCGTTCCTCCTCCATGAGTTAATCATCCCTCCTGAAATACAGTCCATCCCAGAGATGTGAACGAAGACGTTAGCATAAGTAGCTGTAACGTTAATGGCGAGCAGAACTGCTATAATTCTGGTTTTAATAGCACAGGATGGTGTAGAAAAAGACTCAGGACCACAGGAGATGGGGTTCGGTAAACGACAGAGACAGAAGCAGCTGAGCGTAAACGTCGCAGTGAACTGAATGAATCAAAGTCCTTTTAAACTGTGACTGTGTGCGAGTGTGTAATTGGAAACAGGAGTGATGAATCAGTACGAGAGCGAGCGTGCTAGCGTGGGCTGGGAGTTGGGATTCAGGACGGCCATGTTTGTGGTGTCTGATAGAAAACAGAGTTTGATTCCTGCAGTGATCTGACAGGTGTTTAATGACTGCTAATATTGTTTCTAGTGGGTGTGGCCTGCGTGCACGGCGTTAAACACTAAATGATCAGAGAGATAATTGCTGTGCGTATGCTAATTTAATCCTTAACTCAGATTAGCGAAATTTATCTACAATCGCTGCTGCTTTTTTTTTATCTCTTTTCATCGTTTTTCTACTCATCGACCGTAGGAAGTAACGTTCTGAAAAAATGATGTGCTGAAGAAATGATGTCTATGCATTTTCAGTACTGTAACTAATTTACACACAACAGATTTGGGTTAAAATTTTGCATTTTTCTACAAATCGCAGCTCTGATTGGTGAAGAGGATTTAAAAAAAAAGGATGGAATTAATCAGAATTTATTCTGAAATATGCAGATTAGACGCAATTTACTCAGAAAACAGTCAGATAGGTCGTAACTGATTTGGAAGTAGACGGAAGACGGAAGAAATGGGCAGAACTTTTATGTTCTACTGTAAATGTGTATATATATTTATTTTTTAACTACAGATTTAACTACACACTTTTTATTATTATTATTATTATTATTATTATTATTATTATTATTATTATTATTATTATTTTAATTCCATTTGCTACATTTTATAAAGTTAATATTTATTTTTTATTATTTAATTATTTGTTATATATATTTTTTTTAAATCACTGCTATTTTTTTTCTTCTGTCATATGCTTATTTTATTTTCTTTTTTTACTTATTTTCTTTTTTCGAAACTCCTCGAGCTGCATTATAATATATAAATGATGATTTAAAAATGAAGTGTATTATATATTTATGGTTTTTATGGAGCCACGCCCTGCACTTTCCTCAGACGGCTGCTGATTAGACACACGTCTGCGTTTTAGCTGATGATGGTCGATATGTCGATCGCAGCCAATCGCTCAGCTGGGGATAAATAAAGAAAAGATAAATAAATAATTTATTTCAGTGCAATTCCTGATTTCCCATCGGATGTCTGTATGTGTGTGTGTGTGTGTGTGTGTGTGTGTGTGTGTTCTGTGTGTGTTTGTGTTCTGTGTGTGTGTAATTTGCTGCTCTTCCACATGGGGACAGTGTTGTTCTGTGTGTGTGTGTAATTTGCTGCTCTTCCACATGGGGACAGTGTTGTGCTCTTTCCCTCCCTCTGTGTGAAGGAACCGAAGGGTCCGGCAGCCATTTCTGACCAAAGCGACACTGGAGATGCTCAGCGATGACTCAGCGATGGAAAACACACTCATCAGAGAGGTGACACAGATTAGGGTCAAGATTCAGGACAGAAGATGAAAAGAGATTTACAGCCCTGCACGAGAGGGACATGAAAACACACTGAAATCACAAACATTTTTCGACACTGTTTTGAGCAACACAATGAAAAACCTGCTGCAAACACTGGACATAAATAAACATGAGCTCTTAAAGTAATAATAATAATAACACACCTTAAAGAGCTGTATTTATATTTTGAATATTCAGATCAATATTTGTTATACATCTGTGCAGACGCTTGGACAGAGGAAGAGTTTGAACATTTGTAACAAACGACAAACAAACAAAATAATTAAAACAGAAACACCAAAGGAGGTGTTTCTGTATAGAGTTGTATACTATATATAGTAGGGTGCCAAAACTTTTGCATATGCAACAATTTCTTTCTTTTTTTTTTTTTTTTTTTTTTTTTAATAGCTGTGCTGCAGTTTATAATCAGATAGATGGATGGATGGATGGATGGATGGATGGATGGATGGATGGATAGATAGATAGATAGATAGATAGATAGATAGATAGATAGATAGATAGATAGATAGATAGATATTAACCAGGGTGCACATACTTTTGCATACGACTGTAATATTATTAGTAGTATTTATTTATTTATTTTTGATGTTATAATGGTAATTCTGGGTTTATTGATGGTGAATAATGAAATATAAAAATGCAAGAATCATTTGAGCAAGAGTCATTACTGCAGACACTAATGATTTGATAAATGACGCTATAAAGAGACAATTAAAAAGCGATAAACTATTTGATAAATAATACAAAGACAATTTCCCTCGTACGATTCTCTAAAAAAATTACCACAAATATGAAGAGAAAAAAAAAAAAAACATTGCTGGATTTATCAACTTCTTCATTATTCTGTCTTCTCCCTCGTCGTTTAGTATTTTATTAATTTTCAGCTCCGTGCGTCTGGAGGCTCCCTGCTGACTGACGTTTTGCTATTTTTCTTCCATTTCTTTCTATTTTCTTCCAGAGGGATTGATGCCGAACTCACCAGAGCGTCAGACGTGCGTCACGTAAACCTGCGCTTTTAAATCATCTCAAACTTTGTGTGGTTTGGAGCGTCCATGAATTATAGGCTCAATCACTGCCACTTTCTACTCTCTCTCTCTCTCACACACACACACACACACACACACACACACACACACACACACATACCATGAGATGTGTCCAACGTGCCAACAGACCCAGGTGTGTGTGTGTGAGAGTGTTAAGTGGCGGTGAGATGGACTTTGTCTCCTACTGAGCTGATGAAGGACAATGGCAAGATGACCAGCTGACATCTCACACACACACACACACACACACACACACACACACACACACACGTACAATTGCATTTTTCAGGATGTCAGAGGTCAAGGCACATGGAGAAACAGGAAGTGTAAGTTGTCTGTAGATGAAGGTTTAAGGTTTATATCTGGAGGAACTGTCCACATTCCTCAAACCTTAACTCCTGTTCAGATTTATTGACAAGTCACACTTCTGTGGTGGTTGAGAAATGCAAACATTAACGATTCAAAAACTAAATTAGCAATCAGAAAACACAGTTTGTCCTGCTGCAGCTTGATGTACTTCCTGTATATCTAAAATGAAAGATGTTTAATCCAAGAAACAATAAGATTTTCCATCTATACCTTCCTTTTCTGCTTCTTCTGAACGTTCTGTTTTTGGATTTCTTCATTTGTTTTGTGCTTCTTCACATGTTGCTTCAAACTGGAGAAGAAAAGGTTGAAATGATAAATCTAATGAGGAACATCATCAGGAGTTCACTCCAACAGCTTCATGATCACTGGAGCGTTCTGCGTTCTGCGTAAAGGCGATTCTTTACCTCTGTGTCCTGCGCTCAAAATCTTCACCAATTCTTTACTTGTGACCTATAATTAATATATAAGATGTTATGGTTTCTATAGCAACAACAAATTCCCGGTTTCATGGATGTAAAGTGACAATTAATCACCGAATTCCTCGAGTTTATTAGTTTATTGTTTATTATACAGTAATCCACTGTTTACTAATAATTTCACGAATCAGATGAGATCGGATTATCAGTCATTCCATTTTGTAGATCTTCTCATTCTGTGCTATTTCTGACTAATCTTTTCTCTTCTTCTCCTTCATGGTTCATCCTAAGTGGAGTTTTTTCTGCAGGAAGTTCTGCTTGCGTTCATTTTTATTACAGCCCCGAGCTTTATTTCACCCTATTTTTATTTAAATCCTTTCCTGAATCTTTATTTAATACGTTTCTATTAAATAAATGATGATTCCAGCAGACGGGCCGATCAGCCAACGCACCTTCGATCAATTTCAGCCTGGGAAAGAAAAACTGGACTGAATTTGGTACAAACTCACTTTAAATCTGACCAAAATGTGTAAACTGTTATAAACTGTGTGGTTTGTAGTGTGGTACAGTAGATATTTTGTTCACTTTATTTAGAACATCAAGACAAGAATGATCTGCTCATTCTCTCACTTCAGTAGATGTTGAGCACTCATACGATAGCGTACTCACTGCCGTGTTTAGCTCCATAGATTCAGCTCTATAGCTGTATTATCCAGCCTAGTGGTCAATATGAGAACTGCAACACACCTTAATAACGACCCATAAGGACAGGAATCACACTGCCCCATGCTCATGTTCTACTTCAGTAACAAATTTTAGACATTATTGTAAATTTTTTAACCTATTCTAATGTATTTATACATAGTTATTAGTTGATGCGCTTTTATTATTTAGAAATTGAGCGATAATTTATGACCAATATTTGATATGTAAATCGATTTCTCTTCGCAGAACCGTCTCTCGAGATCGTTCTCTCAGCACCGCTGCTGCTACGTGAATATGACGTATCACAACACTACGGAGAGCGAGGCGTGTCCTAAGACGCACATACAATACAGATTAACATGGCAGAGGTAGAGCTGTAACCTACTGCAGACACAACATCAAAAAAATGTCTGGTTTTATTTCATCTTTTATCTTTTTCTTCGCACTACAAAGGGCCTTTGGAAGTTGACTTCACAGCTTTCTGTTCATTGTGTCTCCTCTAGAAATACAGTAGTGTCCTGTATTCCAGAACGTTCTCGACTAGTATCTAAACTATCAGCACCACAGAATGCAACAATCCTCACACTTTATATAAATATTACGCAAAATGAATCATTTTCTATAGTTTGTTCCTTAACAGTGTAGCAACACTTTTCAAAGTGCAACACTCAGTTAGTATCTGAAACGTTTTCCCCGTTCCAAAAATGTCCTCCAAACCCCTTTGCCGTAGCGAATTCCTTGGCGCCTGTGATCTTTAGCGTGCTAAGGGAGTCATGAATAACTACATCCAGTCCACCGAGACACCTGGTTGAGGCGATATTCCTGCGACCGTGGACGTCGATGCCGAATGAATAAGTCATACGTTTCAGTGTTACATCAAAGCTTAAACTCATGACACGGGCAGATGTTAATGGTGGTGTTAATAATAGCACAGGCTAATGAGTCGAATAAAAAGAATCCCATGCTGCTATCATTTATTCTTCACTTCACTCTCGTTGACATCGTTCTTTCCGGGCTGAAAAAAAACTCTCCTTAATTATTATTATTATCATCATTATTATAGTCGTATAAAAAACCATGGCATTTGTACTGTTCGGTTTCTATTTGTGTGTGTGTGTATTTTTGTGGAAACACCAGAGTTATGGACGCTCTCCAGGCCGTGTAGCTTTGTAGCACCTTTAACCTCGGGTTCCTCTAACATGAAACAGATGCTTGTTGGCAGCTAAAAGCTCGACGCTTTCCCACCGATCATATCTGTCGTGATCAAAGGTCTGGCTAAAGTGCCTCGGACCCCTGTTTTTTTCATGAACAATGCCCTACTTTTGTGCATACATGTAGTAATGCATATGTCTTCACTTTCATCTCTGAAGAATGAAACCCTTCATGATGAACCCCAGACAATAATTATTTTGTGTACTGTATGTCCTCATGCCATGGTGTGTTCCCAGTAAGTGACTTCTCATTCCCGCAGGTGCGCCGCCGAGACGTTGATGTAAGCGATAATAACCCGATCCCGGCTCGTCTTGCTACCTTTTCTGTCCCTGTAATGCAGAGTGGAAGGTGACAGGAAGCAGACGTGTCTCCTGTGTTCCTCTGGCGCCCATGAGCAGGATGTAGGACAGTGTGAGGAGACAGCAGGAAGCTCTGCTCACTCTCCGTCCACCCAAATAAGCCCAGCTGTAAGCTCTATATCTGTCAGTGCCTACCTTTTGTGTTCTAAAAACTCAACGTGACGACTCCCATCGGCCGTGACCGCGTACTCCCGGCGTTGCTGAGAGATGATGGGGAGTCACCAGGCATCCAGGATGACAACCTCGGACCGGGTTTAGTCACTCTCAATCAGTGTCCGTCTGGACGAAGGGTTTGTTTGTGGTGACTCATCGAGGAGCTCGAAGACAATAAAAGTCATTTAAATGTTTAGGAGATTTTCTAGCTTTTCTAGATGTGAACTACAGGAATATTTTAGACTCTAACCTAACCACCATCCTGGACCACCTTAAAATCTCTTTCATCATAAATCTGTTTAAACCCTTGAACCTTCTTATAAAGAATGAACCATCAAGAACCCATGAGAAAACATTCATTATTAAGGTATTGAATAGATCCTGAGTTGGATCTCTGGAATAATATGCAGAAATTCAGCAAAACAAAATCTCAAGTTCTTGTTCTACATTATAGCAGCTACACTATATTGCCAAAGTTTTGCAGGCACCTGGTCACAAGTTTGGTAAGTGCTTTTTGAGCATCACTTTCCACATTTAGTCCCGATTTGCTCTGATAATTCCCTCCAATCTTCTGAGAAGATGTTCCACTAGATGTTGGAGTAAGCTTGTGGTAGTGGTGTTCAATCAGCTACAAGGGTTTCCAATTCAGTGTTTTCAGTAGGGATGAGATCAGAGCTCTATAGCAGGCCACTCAAGATCTCCCTCTCCAAAACACGTAAAGCAGATCTTCATGGAGCTGCTTTGTGCACAGGGGCATTGCCATGCTGGAACAGGTTTGGGTTTCCAAGTTCAAGTGAACACAAAGTTTTATTTTACTGCCTCCAAAGACGTTCTGGTCAAGTGTGTGCCTGCAGCTTTGTGGTAACAGTTTCGTGAAGAACCACATATGACAGGAAAGTTCAGGTGTCCCAATACTTTGGTCCATACAGTATATATAAACATGTTCACCCCCAACAACCTCTTTTTTTATTCTCAAAGACAAAGAATAGCAGAGGATCTAAGGCACAAGAGAAAACACTTTCATAGATAGCTTTGGAAATTCTTACAATCAGTTACAAATCAGCCTCTGACACTGGAGACTCCTTCCCTTTAACATCATACAAACATCTCCTCACAGAAAACTTCACCAGCAGCGTTGCGTAACAAGTAATAACGTATTTTTATGACTTTTTGAATGACTTTCACCAATTTCCATGCAAATCAGAAAGAAAAAAGTTTCCTCCGAAAAAAAGAAAGAAAGAAAAACCCGGAGACTAACCGCAAAAATGAAGTGGCGAGAGCTGACTTCATATAAAAGCCATCACCATGCTGCGCTGTGACCTGGAATTAATGAACCCTTCCACAGAAAAGCCCTCACAGCAGCAGCAGCGTGCGCTGAATCACGGCAGCGTGTTCCTTCGCTGCCGATTGTCCGCACCGCTGCTGAAAAGCCCCTCGTGACCCCCTGCAATCCAACTGCACTCCAAACACCCACCACATCTCAACATCTGAGCTCCGGCCACAGCGTCCTCATCCAGCTCTAGCTCTGAGCCGGGAAGGTATTAGTGATCCATTTCTGAAGAATTAAAAGGAGAACAGAGCATTTTTTTTTTATTTCTTTGATTCCCCCAAAAAAGCTAAGATGTCCACTTGACCTTGAAAGTCCTTCAGCCTGGACTTTTTTTGCCTTCTTAGATATCGTTTTTTATAAGTATTCTGCGGAAAGTTCAGGAAGGCTCTCGTGAGACTGCTACAGAAGAGAATAAATCTGACCACAAAATGTTCTTTTTGGTTTATTTTGTATTTTAGTTCAACAACAGCAACTTTCCTCTGATTCCCCAGACTGCACTTCGTAGAGAAACGTTTGTGGACACCTGATTATACGATTGATATGTGAATCTTTTTGAACATTTTGGACACATGGAGATTTTGTGGAGATTCATTTAGCTACAAGTGTGTTAGTAAAGTCAGGTAGTGATGTAGGTGAGAAGGTGAGGAGGTTCCTGGGGTGCAGTCAGTGTTCACGTTCATCCCAAAGGTGTTTAAAAGTGTTGGAGCTCTATAGCAGGAGATCTTCAAGTAAAGGCAAAATTTTATGCTCCAGCAACCAAAACGCCTAAAACAATCGTTTGCTAACACTTTGGTGAAGAAGCTCATATGGCTGGAAACATCAGGTGTCCCGGTGCAGTCAGACATTAGGCCACGCCCCCTGTCTGAGTCTGATACTGGTGTGATGGTGGTGATGTATGTGATCTTCTCTGTTTGTGTTTATAAACACCAAAGTGACACAAAGGCTACATTTTCAATAACATTTATTAAATATTTGTTAAATTATTATTTGTTAGTCTTATATTCGGTTTATGCTTTTTATGTTTTTTACACTGCATTTATTTACATACTGCGTCCCAGGAGCAGCTCAGACTAATAATCCACCCTGAACCTTCAACCATCCTGAAAGACAAGAAGTGAGTTGTGTTTCTGGAATGTTTTATTGTTTTCTACGCAGATGTTTGCAGATGTTGCTCAGGAGCTCATCACAGATCCCTAAAGCCCTAAAACCTCACGATGTCGGTGGAGTTTCGGTGTTTATACGTTTCCTGTCTCCAGGGTTTCGTGTGGACGCGTCCGCTCTCTGTTCCTGCTTATCCACTGACACATCAGATAAGATCATAACACCACACTTCCTGCTACGAGGAACGCACAGGAAACAGTGACCTTTAATTGTTTTAATGGATTTAAATTCAATTTATGAAGTTTATAAAGTCATAACAATAAAAATACATTTTACAAATAAAAGTAATTAAAAACTAAGAAATACTGACAAGATATCAGTTACATGAGCAGGGACGGAGTTTAGTCTGGGTGTGTGACTGTAGGAGGATTTAGCAGGAATGAACAGTCCAGTCTGAAGAACAGGAACATGACCAGGGACAGGGAACAGAACAAGAACAGGAGTAGGAACTGGAGTAGGAACAGGACTAGAATCAGGAGTAGGTACAGGAGTAGGGAACAGGACTAGGAACAGGATCAGGAACAGGAGTAGGAACAGGATCAGGAACAGGAGTTAGTAACAGGACTAGGAACAGGAGTAGGAACCGGAGTAAGAACAGGAGTAGGAACAGGCAGGGTGGCAAGACTAATCTCAGGGATTTAGGAAGCCAGTAAGATGATCTAGTTTAGAGTATAAGTCCTTTGCGTCCTTAAATAACGGGTGGCACAGGAAAAAATAGCAAGATGGCCGCCGACCCGGAAACGCGACTGTGATGAAGGAAAAACTCCCTGAGATGCAGAAGGAAGAAACCTTGAGAGGAACCAGACATATAAATATTATTGAAACTTTATTCCCCAGTGGGATGTTTCATGAATTTTATCATCAAATAAAGAAAATTCTCTCAAACAAATGTTAGAAATGTGTATATTTATAATAAATAAAATATATATAACAATAATTACACTTTTTGCTTTACAAACTGCACAAATACAAAAATAAATGTGAATGTATAAAATGAATAAAGGATATAAATGTATATCATGTCATTGAGTATAATATTTTCTGACATGTTTATATGTACAGTTTATTAAATATTACTATTTATACATATAATATTACCTACTGCACTTCTGTACACTATTCACCCTCATCACTGTTCATATGAACCTCATCACATATTTCTCTTCTGTGTTTTATTGTAAATTGGCACTAATGCACTTCTGCTTAGCTACGAACTGCGTTTCATTGGATCTGAACACTGCACAATGACAATAAAGTCTAATCTAATCTAATCTAATCAAATCTACTTTATTGGAAAAAGGAGAAAAAAGGAAGAATATAATATATTTATAAAAATGTGATTAAATATGATAATCACATTACTATTAAATATTTATTTTATTTTAGAGTATTACTGTTTTTTTATTAATAAATAGAGAAATAAATACATTGTAAAACAAAACAAAAAAAATAATAATTAAAAACACAATTGAAATCTATTCATAAATGTTTTAAATGAAAATCATATAATTAAAAAGAAAACAAAGCAATTAATTGCAGGAAAACACAAGTGTTTGATATGTACAGACTTTAAAACGTATTAATATTAACTAATTATTTTGCATAAACACCAGCTAACCAGCAGTTTTAATCATTTTAATAAGTTTAGTCTAAAAAAATAAATAAACATAAATAAATAAATGAAGAGAATTCATGTAACTCTCTCTCCTTCTCTGTCTCTCTCTCTCTCTCTCTCTCTCTCTCTCTCTCTCTCGTTTGCTTTCTCTTCCTCTCTCTCTTACTTTCTCTCTCACTTTCTCTCTCTCTCTTTTGCTTTCTCTTCCTCTCTCTTTCTCTCTCTCTTTCTCTCTCTCCCTCTCTCTATTTTTCTCGCTCTCGCTCTCTCTCTCTCTTTTGCTCTCTCTCTTTCTCTCTCTCTCTCTCTCTCTCTCTCTCTCTCTCTCTCTCCCTCTCTCTCTCTCTCTCTTTCTCTCTCTCTTTTGCTTTCTCTTCCTCTCTCTCTCTCTCTCTCTCTCTCTCTTCCTCTCTTTCTCTCTCTCTCTTCCTCTCTCTCTCTCTCTCTTTCGCGCTCTCTCTCTCTCTCTCTCCATGCTAAAGCTCACAAACGAGCTGAAAGTTAGAGTTTTGCACACTTCACATCTAATTATTTAGTGTGAGCTGTGAGCTGCTGAATCACAGCCGGGTTCTGCTGCAGAGGTCATGGTCGGTCCAGAGGCCGAGGCTGAGGGGCGGAAACACTGCCTCCACTTTCATTAACTCGTTTGGAGGCAAACATATAATCATCCTGCAGTTCACTTCCTGACTGTGTCAAAGCTCTCAACTGCACAATTACACAATCCTACACAAACGTCTATACACATTCTATATGTACACTATATATACACTCCATTTACACCCCATACACACACTATTTATACGCTGTGCATTTCACACCTCAGCCTTTAGTGGTGTCCTTCCTGAATCCATCCACCACTTAACACCATCAAAACCATCAATAATAAACAAAAAACAGTTTGGGGTCCTCGCAGTGGTCAAATCCCAGTCTGAGTGGGTAAAGCAACAGCTTCAAACAACATCGATATGAATCTGTCCCGAGCCCACGATCTTCATTTCTGCAGACTTTATGGAAGCATGCGATGTGACGGCTAAATTCTGATTGGACAGAAACTTGTAAATGTAAAATTACACTCAATGGTGCTGCTCCTTGAGGCATCACAATGCTATGAAATGAAGAAATAAAGACTATTGGGAATAATTGAATACATATTCATGGGCAATAGACTATTAAAACATAAGTCGGTGATTTAGAGAAGGCTTTGCCGGCCCTGAAGTAATTATAGGTTATATCGCTTCTATTCAATCGGATTTCAGTCGTCACGTGACGTGTTGCCGAGGACAACCTGTGTAATTATCTGCTTTGAGCCTTTACTGTGAACACTACAGGCGTCCAGGATGCATGAAACTGTTGTTTTTAACCAATCAGATTTCAAACTGAAAAACTTTAGCTGCTTCCAGTGTCCTTCATATGCATATATTTATATATATATATAAAAACCTAAGAATAACGAGACCAGGGCATGGATGTGGGTTTTTTTTCCATCATGGACGCCGTTCTGATTGCTGCCAAAGGGACTGAGAAATGAGCCGAGCTCCTGCGTTCTCCGCTACAAAGGGAATCCGCAAATGGAACCAGAACAAAGAATAAAGCCAGCTTCATGACTAATTATTTTTAGTAAATTAAAAATTAAATAAATATGTGTGCACTGATAAAGTAGGCCAGTTGCTTTTTGATGTTACATTGCACATGTTCTGTGCATCGAGCTGCAGAGTTTCAAGGGCTTTTTACCTTCGTTTGCATTCATTTGCATGTTGGACTTTATTGAAGACAAAAAAAATAAATAACAATAAAACAAAGGCTTGCTGTGTCTGCTCCAGATGTTTGCCAGAATCCCGTGAATGGGAAATCCTTGAAAGACAAAAAAAATAAATGTCCATGTTGTCTCTATGGACGAGTCGCTTTAATGATTTCAATCAAATGATTCTACAAAATTGGCGAAAACAGCAGAACTGCGACGCAGCAGAACAACCAGAGGAACACTGTGATGGGTAATGGAGGGACGTCTGGTTCATGAATCTGACACTAGGTGATACGGTACAGTATATAAGAGATAAAATACTGCATGGTGTGCATTTATTGGAAAATAATCAACGATAGATGCAACAATTGTACTTGATTTGTAATGACATTGTCAATCCTTTTATATGAAGCACAAGATTTATTTCTATCCTACATTTTATCCATTTAAAGTCACATGGTTAACATCTGAAATCAGGAAATTCTTTAAAGCATTGTTTATCTTCAGAGTTCTGATTTAATGGTGTGTCACTAACGAGACTCCTTCTGTAAAAGGCATCATATCACACCATGTTTTCATCTGTACACGAAATCCTCTGGCCAATCAGTTCTCAGAACCGAGCGGCGCCGCGGTGCGAGTCATGATTATGCACGCCCAGTCTGAGGGGGAGCTGCGGTCCTTAAACTCATAAAACAGTTAATTTCTATTTTTACAAGACACGTATAACATTCTATTCTATCCTACGCACGAGTGTGAGATCTCCCTGATGACTTTTGACAGCTGCGGCAGAACTCTTCAGATTACGCGCAGAGCGTTCACATAATGCCACGCATATTTTATCTCGCGCGTGCCGATCACGAGCGAGGGCTATAATTTCCTCTCTTTGAAGTAATTGATATTAACACGAGTGTAATTTTCCTTCCCGTGCGGTTGAACTGATGTGTCAGGTTTCGAAAGGTGTTTCCATGAGACTAATTGAAAAGCTGCTAAAAATAACGGGACAGAAACAGACCCTGAGGTCTCGCTGACACGCTCGCTGAGGTTTTCTTATTAAAAACAAACAAAAAGAAACTCATCAGATGGAAAAAAAAAAGTTTTACCGCAGTGTTTTAAGTGAAACGGTTTATCGTGGTTTTGTGATGGATGATGGGAATGTCGGGGTTACTATAGGTCAGAAATGTGGAGGCAGGACAGAAGTCGTTGCATCGTGAGGTGTTTGGATGCTACACAGTTGTTAGCTGGGGATAATCAGTGAGATCATTTGTGGGAAAATCTGGATTCTTTTCATTATTATATCAGGAAAGGCTCTGAGTGTCTGGGGCACGTCTAGACATCTAGACGTCTGGGTCAAAGTCTTGTGGGGTTTATCATGGGTTGCTACCAAAAAGTTGGTAGTGTATGAGAAGAGAAGGCTGGTCAATCTGGTTTGATCTCACAGAAGATCTGCTGAAAAAGGATTTAAAATACACAAAAACATCACAGCTTGCTGCTTATGAACCTGCGTAGCTGCAGCATGGTCAGAGAACCCATGCTGACCATGTACAAAAGCTCCAATCAAAGCTCCTACAATGAACATAAGAACTGGACCATGGAGCTCTGAAAGCATGTTGCCTGGTCTGATGAATCATGTCTCCTTTAAAATAATGTTGATGGCCAGGTACATATTTAGGGCTTACCTGCTGAAGAAATGGTAGGATGATGTTTTACCTTGGGTCCTGATATTCATGTGTACCACCTACATGAACATCGTTCCAGATCCCCTGCGTTTACATATCTCCCTCATTGTCACGGTCCCTTATGGCAATGTCTTCTTACAACAGGATGAAGCTCCCTGAAACTGCAACACATTGTTCAGGAACGTTTTGAGGAACATGATGAAGAGTTCAGTGTGTTGGCTCGGCCACTAAATTCCCCAGTCTGATCAAACGTACGATCCATTGCTTCACCTCCCATTTTACAGAATGTCGAGATGCCAGATACCACACACCTTCAAAAGTCTTGTGGAGTTCAGGACTTCATGGGTCAGAGCTGAAGGCACAAAGGGAACACTACATAACATTAGGCAGGTCGTTTTAATGTTATGGTTGGTCACATGGTTTCTGAGCATTTTCAGGTTCTTCATGATGGAGTGTATGTGAAACCTCACACATTTTCCTGTAATATTCGATAAAGGAGTGCATTTCCACAGCTGTCAGGATCATTCCTGACTACAGTTGATATCAATTCTGACTTCATCTCCCATGCCAAGAGACAATACCTCGTTATCTGTCTGGGTTTCCACAGCAAAGCAATTTCAATCGCTTTCATCTGCTTCCAAATGCCAAGGTAATTCAATCACACGAAGGCGGCTAAGAGAAAGGACTTTCATTAAATCTTCTGCTGTATGAGGATGTAATCGCAACACAATCAACACAACGTGTTTTGGTCGAACACAACTCCGCTCGAGACGCACAAACTCCGTTATTTCTCGGGGCACGGAGGCCACTTCTCGTGCCGTCGTTTGAAAATCAATAGCAATTCGGAGACGATGGCATGCAATCTCATCGCCACACGCTCGCTTGCTGAACCGTATCTGATCGCGCTGATGATTATTGTTTATGTTTCCAAATTACGTGTTTAATTTCGCCACGCCGCGTGAACAAACTTTCATTGTTCAACTACGAACAATAGCAGCTTCGCAGGCATGACAATGATCCTCACATGGATCTGTGGAGCTGCATGAAACCTTCCTGCTGTGTGTGTGTGTGTGTGTGTGTGTGTGTGTGTGTGTGTGTCATAAAGCCCTCAGAGTAACATCTCCTTCATTTCACGTGCGGTTATTTTTGAGTAAAATGAGATCACGTGAAAGGAAATAAAGGAGTTAATAATTTTTTTTAAGTCACATGCATTATTAAGAAGTGAATATATATATATATATAATCACAAGTGAAAATAGAAAAAAGATTGCAAAATTCATAGAAAATCATCAAAATAAATAAATAATAAATTTAAAATAAATCAATATGTTCCTCAGGTCATCCAGAGGTTGGGCCAGCTCCAGTTGTGTGCCATCTAATAAAGATTTCGGACCTTCAGAAAGATGTCAACCCCACGAGTATCTTGAGCCATCTAAAGATGAACCAGAAAGAATGAGGGAATGAAAAAAAAACACTAAGAATTTACTTATTATTTTATTATTATTGAAAAACATTATATAAAATTTATTTCTGTAATTGTAATTATTTAACGTATAAATTGCAAAAAAAAAAAATCTCAGGAAGAAACCGCTCCTAAGTGCAGAGGCAGGTTTTCAGCAGCAGTGGAGGTGGAGGTGGAGGTGTGTAGTGAAGTCGTGATGGGACTCACTGTAGCAGGGGATCTTTATTTGCCCTGATCTTCCAGGACGTGGGTCTAATTGCTCGTCTCTGCAGCGTGTCCTCGTAGCAGGAGTCGGTGAAATGAGCCGTGGCAGCGCTTGCTCTGATACGCCGTTCCCTGTTCGGCGCGTCTCCGTTTCCTCACTGACTCATGTTGATGGGTTTTTGTGAAAGTGCGAGTCTCTTTATTCAGATGTGCATTAGGTTTTCCCCATGGGTGTACGCTGGGACCGCTCGGCTTGTAAAACACTGAGTTTAGGGCTTTTCTCTGTCTAGACAGTTAAAAGAGACTGTCTTTGTGTGTGTCTCTCTGTGTGTGTGTGTGTGTGTGTGTGTGTGTGTGTGTGTGTGTGTGTGTGTGTGTGTGTGTGTGTAAAGGAGAGAGAGAGAGAGAGAGAGAGAGAGAGAGAGAGAGAGAGAGAGAGAGAGAAAGACTGTACTGTGATGCAAGCTTCAAGTTCACTTTAAACACAGGTCATGTTTTTTTTTTTTTTAAGCTTTCAATCAATTACAGTGGATGTAAGAAAAAGTTTACGCCCCCTGTAGACTGTTAAACTTCCACCGCAAACAATTTAACTGAATAAAAAACTTGAAGAAACATTTGCATAAGTTTGTATACCCCCTTTACCCATAGCACCTTCAGCACTCCGTCTTTTCAAGGTGGAATCAAAATGTTTGGAGACTCGCTCTGTTTACAAGAAAGTACTTTATTTATTTACATTTCCACACGATCACCTTCAGTCCTCTTGCAAAGCAATACAGCACTCCTAGTGTTCTTCTGGCATGTGTCCTGAAAGCCTTCTTTTCGAAGCACCTTCTGCGATTCATGCCAAATCTTCACAACGGTTTCTAAACGGCAAGCTGGATCTTAATCTTCAGAAAAAGGAAGAAGTCCGCAGGAGCCAGGTCTGGTGAGTAGAGTGGGTGTGGAAGGGAGATCATGTGGATTGATCACAGATGATCAACGGTTTTGACATTTTCAGGGTTTGTGCTTTTTTTTTTTAGGCTTGATGTGGGAATGTTATCCCGCTCCAGATCTTCTGCACCCAGCCGTCTTCAAATCATTCCGCAGTCTGTTGGATGGAATAGGATTTTCAAAACCTTGATCTTCTTCTTCCTTTGTCGGTTTGGAGTCATGCTTTGGCACTTTATCATGCTGAAAGACTTTTTTCCTCTTCAGCTGTCGATCAGAAACCTGCAGCTTTTGGGTCTAGATGCTTTAGAATTTGTGGGGGGCATTGTCATGCTGGAGCAGGTTTGGATCTCCAAGCTCAAGTGAAGGAGAAATTTCATGTATCCTGTATCCAAAGACATTTTGTACAATTGTGTGTACAACTTTGTGTTAAGAGTGTGCGGAAGAACCACATACGTCTGGGAAAGTCGGGTGTCCCAATACTTTTGCCATATTGTCTATTTAAAATTCTGACGTGCTCCTGCTGTAATTTTTGTGGCTTTTTGAGGGAAGATTATGTTTAGCTACATTTAGTTAATCTCACATTATCGTTTCCATGGTAACATCTCGTTAATTTTATTCTTAAACCTTTATTTACCATTAGATTGAATATGCACGCTTTTAGGAAACATGACAAAAAAATAAAACATTTTCCGGTGCATGAAACGTTTCCAAATCTATCCTTAAACCTGAAGCAGATTCTTCAGCAGGGAGGATAAATAAATCCATCTCCTACTGTGTCCTCTTTCCGATATGCCGCTTTAGGGAATTATGGGAGAAGAGCAGGGGGACGTGTGCGATATCTCCGTGTTCTATCGTATCCCCTCTCAGCCCAGAAGGCGGGATGGCGGAACCCGGCAGCGAAAGGAAGGTCAGGATGTATTAAAGATGAAGACACGGGTCATTTCACGCGAGCGTCACCGCTCCTTCACAACGTCCGTATCCATGAAACCCATTCGTGTAGATAAAGTACGCCGGCCTCTCGGGCCTCGCTTCATTATTCCCATATTCTCTTCTATCCTGTTCTATACACACGCACACACCCACATATATATATATATAAATATAAAAAACGTGTCCCAGCACGTGTGACATCTTACTCTGAACACATAGGAATAATGGGTCACGTGAATATAGCGCAGAGGAGATCGGACAGATCGATTGTTTTGTTTCAGGAATTATGAGTAACGAGTGCTGCGTGGCCCGTGTCGTTTTTCATCCGAGCGTCAGCGCCTTTTATCGGAGTCGGATAAAAATGCCGGCTGTAGATCATTCTTTATGACCGCCAGCTACAGCGAGCATGTTGGATTTATCTCTCCCAGCAATAGGGAACGTTTCTTTTTTTCACTTTTTGACCTACGTTTGATTAGCGTGCTTGCGTTTTTCTCAATCAAATGTCGCTTGTGCATCTGATAGCTAACAATGTGGCTTGTGGGCGTGGCCTGATTTTCTACTTAAACCTAAATTCAATTTTAAAAATCGGTTTGATTTAGCTGTTAGCATTGGAGCTGTAGTAGCGCATTGGATTAGCGATGTGATGGTTATGGTTTGTTTAAAAGTAAACATTTTTTTGTTTGTTTTTTGCGCATCAAACAGGAAACAAGAAGCAACTGTAGGTAAGGTTATGAACGAGGAACTGAAGAACAAGTTCAGGAAATTCTCACTTATTCGCATACAATAGTGAATAAATGATCGCACTTTTGCGCGGGTGTCGCAACTGAAATCACGGCTACGTGACACGTGTGCGCTGTGAACTTTGTTGCTATTGTGTACAAACCCAAATGCCAGTGAAGATGAACTTGTGCTGATTTCCTGCAGTATTTCAGGTCCTTCGAGCCTGATAATGGTCCAATAAGCACACTAATAGCTCCAAATGAAGCAATCTTCTCGAGGCAGAGATGCTGAAGCTTATATGGTCATGGTGTGTATTTGTGTGTGTGTGTGTGTGTGTGTGTGTGTGTGTGTGTGTGTGTGTGTGTGTGTGTGTGTGTGTGTGTTTGTGTGGAACACAGTGCAACAGAGTGCGACGGAGAACTTGTTCTTTCTCTCTCGAGTGTCTGTCGTCCTCATGATGAGCCTCACACTCCATCTTCCCTAATGATCTCCATTTACAGGAGCTTTAATTGTTCCATACACTCGTCCTTCATCTCGACCCTTCACCCTGGTTTTCTCCGGGGTGGTGGTGGTGGTGGTGGTGTGGAGAAGGAGGTCAGGTCTGAAAGGGTTGGACACTCTGGAAAGTAATTAATCTTTGTGTGTTAAATAGAGTGAGCTGAAAGAAGAGATCCTTCACCCAGGAAGGTTTGAGGGGAGAAAAGATTAGAATGCAGGATCAGTGCTCAGGGTTCTGAAGATCACTAAAGATTCTTCTCTTACCACAATGGAATGTTCTCCTCAACATTGCACTTATCTTTACGTTTCTCCTCTTCACTCCAGTTACTAGAAATCCCCTGCTGTTGCTGCTGATATTGTGAGTGTTGCTGTAGTTGTTGTTGGTGCTTGTGGGTGCTGTTGTTGTAGGTGTTGTTTTGGGTGTTGATTGTGTGTAATGTTGTGAGTGTTGTTTGTGTGTAGTGTAGCTGTGGGTGTTGTTTTGTGTGTGTAGTGTTACTATGTATGTTGTTTTGGGTGTTGTTCATGTGAAGTGTTGTTGTGAGTGTTCTTTGTGTGTGTAGTGTTGCTGTGGGCATTGTTTGTGTGTATAGTGTTGCTGTGAGTGGTGTTTGTGTGAGTGTTACTATGCGTGTTGTTTTGAGTGTTGTTCATGTGTAGTGTTGCTGTGAGTGTTGTTTGTGTGTAGTGTAGCTGTGGGTATTGTTTTGGTTGTGCTTTGTGTGTGTAGTGTTGTTGTGAGTGTTGTTTGTGTGTGAGTGTTACTATGGATACTATGTTCTCTTGGTTGTTGTTCATGTGTAGTGTTGTTGTGAGTGTTGTATGTGTATGTAGTGTTGCTGTGAGTGTTGTTTTGGTTGTTGTTTATGTGTAGTGTTGCTGTGAGTGTTGTTTGTGTGTAGTGTTGCTGTAAGTGTTGTTTGTGTGTGTAGTGTTGTTGTGAGTGTTGTATGTGTATGTAGTGTTGCTGTGAGTGTTATTTTGGTTGTTGTTTATGTGTAGTGTTGCTGTGAGTCTTGTTTGTGTGTGTAGTGTTGTTGTGAGTGTTGTATGTGTATGTAGTGTTGCTGTGAGTGTTATTTTGGTTGTTGTTCATGTGTAGTGTTGCTGTAAGTGTTGTTTGTGTGTGTAGTGTTGTTGTGAGTGTTGTTTGTGTGTGTAGTGTTGCTGTAAGTGTTGTTTATGTGTGTAGTGTTGTGAGTGTTGTATGTGTATGTAGTGTTGCTGTGAGTGTTGTTTTGGTTGTTGTTTATGTGTAGTGTTGCTGTGAGTGTTGTTTGTGTGTGTAGTGTAGCTGTGAGTGTTGTTTTGGGTGTTTGTGTGTAGTGTTGCTGTGGGTCTTGTTCTGTATGTTGTTTGTGATTTCTCTTAATTTTTTTTTGCTGTTTTGTTGTTGTTTTTGTAAAGCTTGCGTGTCGCTTGTTACTGATCTTCAACGTTTCTTCAAAGGGTTTACTTGCACTCTTAATAAATTGTATTGTTGTTGTCGTGTTTGTGTTCAGTCTGTTTTGTTTGTTGTTTTTGTTGAAAGAGAGGTAGTTACAGTGTTGGCACTAGGACATGGGGGTGTATAAAACAGTCGAAGGAAATAAAGAAATAAAGCTAAATAGGGGCTATAAATGTATATAAAGTGCGTTCCTGTAGAAGAAGGAATGAAGATGAGGATTGAGGTGATCATGAGGAGAATGATGGCTGAGGTTAAAATAATAAAGAGTGCCTGGGAGCGTTACGCTAGCGCCGCTCGTTAGAGAGACTCCCCACCTCCACCTCTGAACAGCTCGATGGATCACCTCGAGCTACTTTCTCTGAACTTATCTGATTTCGGCTCCTGGACTGGATTAAAGCCACAAAGTGGGCGACGAAATAAACCGAATTCCAGATGAAATCCAGTGTGAAGGCGAGAATGTGATCAGATACGTGACTCTGCTTTGCCTCTGCCACACTTTCCCCTTAAAGCTGGATATAAACCTTTTTAGCTTTAGCCTCCTGAACATGCACTCGCGCACACACACACACACACACACACACATGCACACACACACACACATGCACAGCATCCAGAACATCTATGATGTAAGCAGGAGCACAGCGGTGACTCGAGGCGCCCAGTTGAGATGGTGATGAAGATCAGATTCCACTGGAGTGTTTCTCCACATCGAGCCGAGCCGAGCCGAGCTAAACTTAGACTGAATTACAGAACTCCTGAAGACGAGGTTCCACGAGACCAAGATGTGTTTATTCCATCATTTATTAAAAGGAGAGTACAATAAGTACAAAGTTCTTCCTGTTTCCAAAAAGCGTAAACTCGTCTTTCTTGAAGACGTTTGGTTTCCCCTCAGACTTTCGCCGCTGCGCTGATACTGAAGACTCCTTCCATTAAACTCTGTGTGCTACTGCCAGAGAACATAATCAGCACAGCCAATCAGAGTGAAGAATCCAGAGAATGCTTTCATCCAGAGCAACTTACAATGGGGTAGTTGTGGGTTTAAGGGCCTTAATCAAGGGCCCAGTAGTGGCAGATTGGTGGTGCTGGGATTTGAACCAGTGCCTTCACCACTTCCACTACCCAAGTGAGTGTGTATAAAAACATGTGTAGAGCAGCTTCACTTTTTCTGAGTCATCCTAAGAAAGGGAATGTCAAACGTCAGACAATATTTGTGGCGTCCTGAAACGGGTCAGTGTTCCAGCCAAGGGCAGAAACCAGAGCACAAGCTGCAGTAAATAAATAAATAAATAAATGATTGGGCGTGGTCAGAGGGCATAAGGAAAGTCATTGGGAAGAGCGAGCAGACGGTAGGAACATGGCCGCCCGGGGTGATATCATCTGTCAGTTTAAGGCTGCTCTGTGCACACGTCCACCCGGCTGATCGTCAGCGCTCATCATCATCGCCTCGGCCAGACGGAGATTCTGTCACCAGCGAGCGCCTCGAATCCCGCCGTGCCCCCGCGCCACACAAACAGAGAGGAAGAAAGCGAAATCAGCCTGGTGAACGAGAGCATGCTGAAATCCTCACACTGTGATGCCTGATTGTTTGCGGAACGAGTTTCTCTTGGGGGAAAATTACAAACACCTTCATGAACAAATCCATGCTTCTGAAAGCCATTAAACGCTCGCTGTGGGAGAAACTCGGAGAAACTCCGCACTTAATACAGCAGAGCAGATCAAAATCAGAATCAAATCAAAATTACTACATGAATTTACTTCAGCTTTGTACTGCAGCTACGAGGTTAACACAGATACACGACAGCTACAACAAACACTTCTGACCTCCACTGTACAATTATAAATAAAACTACTGCTAACAATAATAATAAATAAATAAATAAATAAAACAAACAAATATTTTTTTCCATATTTTCTTCTGTTTGATTTTTGATATTAATATTAGTATAGATGTTATAATAATCGTTTTATTTCAGTATTTATTTGAAATGGTTGTTATTTGAATGCTTACTTACCTATTTTATTATTATAATTTTTTTTCTGCCTGGTTACAAAATCTAAAATAAAAGTTGCAGCAGTTGCGTAATCCAAAATTACATTATAAAAAATTGTCAATGTCATTTTCAACTGATTATTTATCTCATCTCAAGAGTTAAAAACTAATGATCTCAAATATGTTACATCTCACAATGTTTAGGACGTGAAGGTATAATTATGAAAATTTATCTAAAAACGTGAAATTTTATCAGAAATGAGAAAATAAAACTAATTCTGTAAATTGATTTATTGAAAATTTTAATCTTTTCAAAAATAGAACTTATTTGTCTCGTTAAACAAAATCGTATTAAAGTTGATTTCGATTCCCCTGAACTCATGCATACCAATTAGATCGCTGGCACGGAGTCGGTATCGGCGCTATCATCACCGAGAAGAGCCTGGAGTTGTAGAGTGCCCTGACAAAAGCTCATTGTGTGGTCTATTAAGAGCGTGAAATCAAAGGCTGACGAGAAAAGGGGCCTCGGTGTTTCTTGTCGACTTTTGTGAAGCGCCGAGCTACTTATCTTTTCACACATCGTAAAACGAGGCCGCCATTCACCGCTTCCTCCTCCACCTGACACAATGAGGCATTGTGGGGGAGCGCGCCATAAATTGGCAGCTCGAGAGAGCTTTATCTCAATGAACCGCTCTCATGATGTCCGACTAATAAAGGCGGTCTATTTAGGAGGAATAAAAGGGGAAAAAAGGGATTTCTTCTTTTTCTTTTTTGTTGTAATATGACATGTGCACGGGGAAGTTCCTTTTCACACAGTGATGGAGTGGAAATGAAGGCGGAGAGGGTGAGAATTGGATCGGACGCCACAGAATAATCTCCATCACTCGCTAGATCACTACATATATAGATCTATAATGAAAGAGAGAGATAGAGAGAGAGAATAATAACGTTTTCAGCCATACGAAGTTCCTCCCCAAACTGCTGGAGGAACACAATTGTGTAGGATGTCTTCAAATGCAATTGCATGGAATACTCCCTTTACTTGAGATGTTCCAGCATGGTGATGCCCCTGTGCACCAATCCAGCTCCATGAAGATCTGCTTTCCATAGGTGGAAAGTTGTGGAAGATCTCCTGCTATAGAGCTCCAATTCTATTGAAGACTACAACCCAGAGACCTTCTTACCTCACCTACATCAATCCCTGACTTTACTAACACTTTTGTGGTGAAATGAATCTCCACAAAATCTAGTGGACCATCTTCCCAGAAGAGTGAAGGTTATTATTGACCAATCTTCACTACCAATCTTTTGGACAGGTTTTCCACAAACTGCTGCCTGTAAAGTGTATAAATAATATACGACAGGTGAGATATTCACCATCGCTTTATCTGCTGTCAACGTGAAGAAAAGTGAGCAAATGACTGAAAGAACTATAGAGTCAAAGAGAAAGAGAGCGAGAGAGAGATAAAGGGAGGAGACAGTTTGTCAGTCTGGAGGAGTGGCAGAGCAAAGAGCCTCTGGGAGATAGGTGATATCTGCTAGCCGACTCTCGGCAGCTCCTATACAATCGGTCAGGGCAGCTCTTGCGCTTCTGCACACCTCCTGTTCTGAACACACACCAGGCCTGGTCCGAAGTTGATGTGAAGAGTCATGATAAGTGCGTCTCGCACCAACTGGGCCTCGCTGATAAGGCGTTCAATCCATTCCTTCCAACGCTCCATTCATCCTGGAGATGACTGTGCAGAAATGGGATTGGAATTATCCAAAAAAGTAGGACATCATCAAAAAAAAATAAAAAATAAAATAACTTAACCTGCTGCGTTTACAATCTGGATTTTAATTCTTCAACACCGGTCACAGATGTTGCTAAAAAAAAATGTGCACAAGCTCGGAACGGCAGATGCACACGGATGGCGCAGAACAAATGTCAGAGAGCCGTACGCGATTTGGCGGAAGCAGCAGGAAACCACCAATCTTTTGACAGCTGCCTACCTGTTGACATTCTCTGTGCTACCCTGAGGGCTGTCCGTTCTCCCTGACCATCTGTGGAGCTCTGCTAAGTCAAAACCACACCGGGCTTAGCGCATTAGCATTTCATTGTTCTTCCCGCCACATCACAGACTGGTTCATCTCTCCGGTATTCAGCTGGTGGGCATTTCTGAGCATCTGAGGATCTGGCACTTCTACTGTCTCACACCTCCACACATCCAAACAGCACTCTGTCTGAAGCGCTCCATACACACAGCTCCATTCACGGCCTTGATTTATTGGCAAAGTACACAATTACAGACAGAATAAAGATTTTGAGAAGACATACAGCTACGAGACACAATAAATCTCAGTTACACATAATGAAGAACTGGTTGAAAGGTGACCAAAGTATAATCAAAACAAGAGCCCAAATGAAATAAAAATATAATATCCAACATAGACATCATACCTCCCAGTCACCAGAGGGCAACCTCACAATATCTCCGACCCTGGCAACACGTGATTACGGCTGAGATTTGATTGGATAGAAACTCCAGTGTAAACAGACTGCTTGAAGCGGCGCACTCCAGAGAAAAGCTATGAAACTTTTGACTTTTTTTAATTTTTAGACTATTGGGGATTCTGTAATTCATATTCAAGGACAAAAAGTTATCGATTCAGTTCAATGAATTTTTATAGGTAAAGAGTTTTTAACAGTGGACATGATCTCAAAGCAGTTTCAGGTGAAATGTACAGTAAATGAACGTTGGAATTCTTGTGCGTTTCGCAGTGTCGGCTTTATCGCGAAAGGTTTACACAATATTTACACGAAATACAATACACAAAGACTTTCAAATGAAAATATATATTACACATATTTTGAGGGAGAACTTTTTACAGCCATAAGGCAGTTATAAAGTTGTATAAAGGCGGAACAAAAAGGACCTGAGACTGGACTATAAGAGTTAAAAGTGATGAGATTTTAATGTTTTTATCCAATAAGGTCTGTCCTACATGTCATGTTGTGTTAGAAGTTTATCTTATTTGAAAAAAAAAGGGTAAGAGGGAGGATGAGAAGAACATCTCCGGTGTGACTCTGGTGTGGCTCCTCCACCTGAGAAAATGAATGAGATCTGACATGTTTCAGGTGACCTTTAATTCCTCGAGCAACCTGTCAGAAGCAAACTATAACAATCAGTCATCTATCAGGAACGTTACCAAATCCTGAGTGTTCTATTATTTGTTTTGACACCACGGTTCAGTTGAGATCTGGATTGTGTTTGGTCAGAAGGTGGGACTCTTCTTCAGACTTTAAAATAAAATCATAACAGGGAATCCTTTTTTCAGTTTTTTTTTTTTATATTTGTGGAAGGAGTCTCCAGTCTCAGTGCTTTGTAAAGCTGTAACTTTTTAGACATATGCATTTATTACCCACGCATTAGTGACCAAATTCCTGTTTATAGCTGCTGTAGCGTGAGTAAGAACAGGAACTGCCTTGTTTTAAGGACGTTCGAAATGATTAAATGTGATTCGGAGACGAATAAAACACTCCCGGACACGCCGTAAGTGGAAAATAATGAAAACGAAAGTCTGCTTCACATCACGGATTATTTTCCTATAACAGCACGAGATACTGAGAGATTGTTTCATTTTTTTCAGAACGTGAACAGAAAAGTGGCCAAACGTCTCCGGGAAAAGAGTCATAGCTCGAAGACAAGACGTTATTACAGATGAGACCTACAACTCCGGATCCGCTGCTGGTTTTTTTCTCTCTCTCTTTTTTTTATCACTGTTAAATCAAAACGACTTTCAGGAAGGCAGGAAGAAATGATCTAAATAAATAAATCAAAACCCTCCTCCAGTCGGTGTGAATCGGTGATGACGGGAGGGACGGCCTCGCACAATTCCACCGATAAATCTGCTGACATAATAGCAATATGAATCAAATGCATTATTGGGTTTCTGGTGCCTGAAGGCCCTCTCCCTCTCTCTCCCTCTCTCTCTCTCTCTCTCTCTCTCTCTCCATCCGTCTCGTTCCTGAGGCCAGGCAGCGCCGCAGGAGGATTTGTGCATTCCCACATGATGAGAGCAGACAGCCAAGAAGTCCAGCCTTATTTTTTTTTAAATAGGAGAAAAAAGTGAGTTTTGTGAGACAGTTTTAGGTTTCGGCTGAAGGAGGTGAACACGGTGTCTGATCAGAAATAGAGTTCTTTCTTCATGACATGGAGCTGTTTGTCACAATCAGGAGTTCTAGGGCACCTGAGCTCCTGAGGTCTGTTAGAACAAATTGTGAAAAACTGACAAAAAATATCAAGGTGCAGTGCAGCAGACAGAACGAACGAAGTTCAGACAAACAACAATTATCTGTTTATAAAAATAGAAACATTAACACCAGGTTGTGAGATCCTTCATAAATTAGTAATAAAAGAAGAAGAAGAAGAAGAAGAGGTTTCTGCACGGTTCCTGTCTTTGTTTCAGTAGAAACTTTCTCCTGCACCCAGATGGTTTTATGTTTCATCTGAATTCCTATTGGTTGAAAAGTGTCGCTTCAACTTCCTCCCTTACAGCTTGTTAAAATGCGTTTCTATAGCAACCACTTATTCACAGGGACTTGTGAAATTTCCTGAAAAGAGACGTTTTTTTTT
Organism: Silurus asotus; assembly: GCA_024362625.1. NCBI lineage: Eukaryota > Metazoa > Chordata > Actinopteri > Siluriformes > Siluridae > Silurus > Silurus asotus. Next base: position 2,177,320 of record MU551711.1, read on the forward strand.
TTTTTTTTATCACATTTACGGAACACGTCTTTAGTGTCAGAGGTTTTTTTTTTCTTTTTCAATGAGAACTTCACACATCCTGTTTTCTGAGAAGCTGCTTTTAGTTGTGTTTTTATTTCTTTTTTAGAGAACGAGAAAAAGAGAAAAGGAAAAAGAAATGAGGATAGCTGCTGTAACGTAAGTGAAAACAGGAACATAATTCCATACACTTGAGCCGCATTTGCAGGTAAATGATATAAAATAAATGTATAAGAGGTTTTCTCTTCAACAGTCTGAAAAAGTTCTAGAAAAGGTTATATCTTTACCGATCTAATCACAGTTCCTCACAATATCAAAGCTTCTGGATCATTCAGAACAAATCAGCAGGCAAATGACTTTTCTGCCATTTTTACATTAAATTATTTGTTAATGTTTTCTCATTTCTCTCTATATATATATACACGTAAAAACTCTCTGTTTGCTCAGATCGGATCGATATCACCTTTTTTTTCCGAGCGCTTGGTGACTAACAGGAAGCATCGGGGAGCAAAAGTGAAGTCCGTAAGCAATGTGTTTCCCCTCCCCAGGTGACAGTAATGGAATATTCCTCCCCGAGCTCATCCCCATCCTTCCCTGCCCTGTCACGAGCCTGTATTTGTGATGTCATGGTTTGTGTGGTGTTTTTTTTCCTCCTCATCCTCCACCCTAACCTTTCGTACACGTCCCACGCACGGGAACAAAATCTCGTTAAGAGAGATTCCATAAAAGTGCTTCCGTGCGAATTTATAAAGACGAAAAGTCACTGAACAACGAGCTAAATCGGAATCCATCGTCTCATTGGGCACGAAAAGTCACAAGCGTGGGCTGGAGGTCTGTGTGGAGAAAAAAAAATCAAGTGTACAGTGCAAAGTCCCTTATGTTTCAGCTACACACACACACACACACACACACACACAAAGACATATATAAGGTAACACATTTTCAGTCCCTATATAGTATAAACCGTGTCACTTTGCTGTAGAATGTCACAGGGTTTATTTTTATGTCTCAAACTTCAAGACCTCGACTTCCATTCTCTCCAGTCCGAAGCTTTTTGTTGTGTTGGCGTTTCTGTAGATCAGCGAGGTCTTGTTTCCTTAGCTGAAGGTTTGATATTGTTACAGAGCAGCACATTTCTAGCTACTTCATTGTGTGTGTGTGTGTGTGTGTGTGTGTGTGTTTGTGTGTGTGTGTGTGTGTGTGTGTGTGTTAGCTACTTAGCTATCAGCAAAGCTCAAAAAGATCTGATCTGACCTTTAAGAACACTAAACTACAGACATTTCCAGCAGGGGGGCAGTACAGAGGGGCTTCAACTATCTGTTCTGGAGACCTGCAATACTGTGAGATGTGATGTGACTGCGGGCGGTAAAATACTCACGTGCGCAGGTTGCAGGAGAAGAAAATTATTCATGTGACTTCCGCAAAATGGCGTTAAAATATAACAATAATAATAAATTACTCAAATCAAATAAACTGTTATGTATCTACTGCACAGAAGCAACAATGGAAACTAATCTAAAATAAATTTTAAAAAAAAAGATCATTGTTTATGTCCATGTTCATCATTTACACAAACAGTTAAACTCAAATAAAACAAACGTTTGTTCATTTTCCATTTCATTTTCATTCGTATTCAAAAGGGAAGCAAATGGAACTGAAAAGCAGGAAGTAGCAGGAAGAAGCAGGAAGGAGCAGGAAGCAGCAGGAAGAAGCAGGAGGAAGCAGGAAGTAGCAGGAAGAAGCAGGAAGGAGCAGGAAGAAGCAGGAGGAAGCAGGAAGCAGCAGGAAGGAGCAGGAAGAAGCAGTCAGTGCATTTAAATGAAACTAATACATTTTACCTGCGAGCTTTTGCAGGCAGAACGGGACAAAATAGAAAAACTTTCAACAAACTCGACCCCCAAAATGTCAAAACCATTCAGAACCTCGTGCATGAACCTCATCAGGGAACAATCCACCCGATCTCACTTCCACACCCACCGGAAAAAAAGAGCGAGTCTCAAAACATTTGAAAATCACCTCATATAAAACTTCACTTTTTACTCCATTACGGTTCAGAAATCCATGTTGTTCCTCACGACGCTGTAGTAGAGTGTTGAATGAGAAGCTGTGGTGAAGGTACAAGCCTTACATCACCGTTCTGATAAGAGTGTGTGGAGTAACAATACTCTCTAATGTGTCTGTGTGTGTGTGTGTGTGTGTGTCACACAACTTCATCCATTTTTCACATATATTTCTCATACATCACTACTGGTGTTCATACTGAAGTCCATGTAGAAGCAAGAACTTTCAGTACATTTACTCCAGTAGAAATGGGAAAGCAGGGACACACAAACCGACACTAAAGAACCAGATCTGAGAAAAGAGACTGTGGTGTTGCCTCGCATCATCTGCATCAGGGCAAAAAAAAACCCGTCCAACTATAGACAGGAGAAAAATAAAAATAAAGCCGACCGACGCTCGAGAACCGTCTGTCAGCTCAGTGTGTTCCAGAGTCTTCAGTGCTCCTGGAGAAAGATGCAGGGGATTAGTACTTTTACTCATGTCCTGAAACATGGTACTTCATCCACCACCAATAAGTTCTGGAGTAGCAGGTTGACCTTCAGTATAGCAGCAAATTAAAAATATATTAAACCGAAATTGTGACGTTGCTTCACCATATACCAAATCTCAAACCTTAGAGATGAATGAGCACAAATCTCAAAGAACACACTCCAAAATCTAGTGGAACATCTTCTTGGAAGAGTGGAGCTTATCATACCAGCATGTGGGGAGCAAATGTGGAATACAAGGTTCAGAAGGCACCTACCAAACTTCTACTCAGGTGTCCACTACTCAAATACAAAAAAAAAAAAATGCCAGGACACACTACTGTAAATTCCAGAGGGCAGCAAGTCCACCATAAATACTAAGATGAACGAGCGACGCAGAATCCGACGTGGAGTTCCAGCGCCAGACTTCAGACTTCAGCGCCGGCTAGAGGACGAGGAAATGTGTTTTATACAGTAACCTGCCCAAATCATTTTTTCCTCCTGACTTTCAACCCTGTGGAGCGAATTTCATTATCTCCAACACAGCGTGAGGGAACCTGTGTGTAACCATGTGTGACTGCAGCGCGCCCAGAAGTGCCAATGCGCTTCCTTTCGCTCAGCCGATAAGAAATTAGCTGGCTGTTGGGGGGTGGGGGTGATGACGTTGTGGTGGTGGAGAACATGTTGGTGGAGAAGGTGGTGGTTGGGGTGGGCGCTGATGTGCAAGGCCCAGATTGAGATCAGGAGTGGACGAAGGGAAAAAAAATTGCTGATGATTGGCGATAAAGCCGCACTGATGGGACTTGCTCACTGCTTCTTTTTTCTGATCTGCGAATCAGAGGGCAGGACGGAGAGAGCGGCCAGAGCAGAGGCTTATCTGTACCTGCTGGAGAAGAAAAGAAAAGCAGAGCTACATCGCTTTCTCTCTGAACGATGGATGATTAAAAAAAAAAAAGAAAATGCACAATGGAGATCCGTATTTCAGATATTTATTTATTTATTTATACTTTGCCCACCTGCCCACCTCCGAAGTGCTAATCGAGTTTGGTTGATGGCGTTCGAGATCCTCTTTGTGATTAAAGTCAACATGTTCCTCTGGTGCTAAATAAGATTAGAAACGTGGCAGGAGCACACACGCTCACGCACACGCTCGCGCACGCCGTGTGTTTTTTGGAGATATTATTGTCAGCATGCAAATCTAATTTTCAGACAGGTTTAGGAAAGTTTCCAGCGAGCTTGCGGCTTACAGGATTCCCGCGGATAAAAGTTCTGTCTTTTAATTTATCTTCATAAAGCAGCAGTCCGTTCTGGTAATGTAGAATCCATCAGATAGTGATTAGGACAACGCCAGTCCAGTGGGACACCACAGTCGAGTGGACAGGATTCCCTTTAGTTCACTCTGTAGGGTGTGTGTGCTGCTCACACCACCAGCTTGTTCCATAGAGACCTGAAGATTTTTAGGAAGGATCCAGATGTTTTCCTCTGTCATGAAAATTGAGTGTGTGTGTGTGTGTGTGTGTGTGTGTGTGTGTGTGTGTGTGTGTGTGTGTGTGTGTGTGTGTGTGTGAGCATTGTGGAGGCCATGAGTTGAGAACCAGGCCTCGTGGAGCTTCTGCTTTACCCTGTGGGTCTGCATGAAGAAGCAGAAGCTGCACCAGTTTGAAAAGGTTTTGTGTAGAACCGCAGCGAGACTGTTTAATATTAATAGTGTGATAAAGAAGTAATTAAATGCGAGCAACGCATCAATTAGCACACCATTATCTCACCCAAAAGTTCATATTAACATTGTGCTGCTTCACAAACAAATCCGAGTGCAGAATGGCATTTATCACCTACAGCTTCAGCTGGAGCTCGGAGAACCTTCACTATCAGACCTGCAGCCGAATCCAGGCCAGTGTGATGGAGTGGCATTTCTCAAACACACACATGCACACACACACACACACACACACACACACACACACACACACACACACACACACACACACACACACACACACATCTTGTGGCTGCTCACAGGCTGCATCAGAACTTTATCAATATTCCACTACAGTGAATCAGACGAAGGCCAGGACAATGCAACAAATTCACTTATTGCTCTGCATCCTGGTGGACTACACAGTGTACATTTAAATTGTAGCTCAGTCTAATCGATAAACTCGACCATTTAGTGCACTACAGAGGGTATAATCGAATTGCGACGCAGCCGATACAAAATCAATCAGTTTGACCCCCAGAGTGAACGGCTCATGTCCTAGTGCACTACTAAAGGTTCATTCATCTAATCAATAAGCTCATGTCCAGGTGCACCACACAGTGTGAAACAAACAGCGTAAGATGGTGTTAAAATGTTTGGAGACTGATGGTGTAACTGGTGCTGCACCAACCACATGTAGTCCCATGTAGTTTCCACCAGATCAGGAAGACCTTTGATGAGCTCAACCAAAAAAAATGCAGGATGACTGTCTAAGAAACGATCCACACGATCTCACTTCCGCATCCACTCTACTGTCCAGATTTGGTGCCTGCAGACTTCACCCTCTCCCAGAAGATGAAGATCCAGCTCAAAGGTTGCCATTTTGACACTGTTTAGATCCAGCGTGAATCACAGAAGATGAAAAGAAGACTTCCAGGACACGTTCCAGAAGAACACTAGGAGATGTATTGCTGTGAATGGGGACTATTCTGAAGGTGATCATGTGGAAACGTAGATCATTAAAGAACTTCCATGTGAACAGAACCTTTTGATATTGTATATATCTTGAAGCACTTGGAATGAGATCTTTCATCCTCATGCTCAGGGTATGTATTTAGCGTATAAATTTAAATCATGGTTTAGCCTGTGAGACTCCACACACTTGTGCCTCAGTACACACTAAAGGTGCACTTACACTGAGACACAGTTAAAGTGTTCTTCACATCATCATGACGAGGTGAACATTAACAGAATGGCAGAAGAATCAGAAATTCACTAGTTCACAACTTAGGGTGCCTTTAAACTGAATTTCAGCGTAACATCATGCAGAATTTATCATCGTGTGGCGTTTTGTACCGTGTGGTGAAAATCCATCAGCTCGTATGTTAGATGGAGCTGCGCTGGACAGTTTTTGGGTGACTAAAGAGGAAGCAGGCCAGGGGACAAGTGTGTGTGTGTGTGTGTGTGTTTGTGTGTGTGTGTGTGTGTGTGTGTGTGTGTGTGTGTGTGTCAGTGAGGTAAAGAGCCTGATGTATGAGGGGCCATCTGGAGTGTGTGATGTAGGCGGCGTCTGCAATGGCCGATAAGGGCTGGTCCGTCCCGACATCGCTCTTTCTCTCTCTCTCTCTCTCTCTCTCTCTCTCTCTCTCTCTCTCTCTCTCTCTTTCTTTCTCTCTCCCCCAGACGCCATATTTTAAACACACACCAGCATCTGTGGTGATTTATGGGGCCTTGCGAGGCGGCCGCTCAGCGCCACGGCACAAACTCATTACGCCTGGTTTATTTTAAACAAGCTGCGTGCCGCCGAATATCGAATCCAAAACACGACAGAGGGACGTTTCCGTGGCAGAACCCGCAGCGGCTCGGCACCTAATTTAACATCCACATGTGAATGAATTTCGCATTTCCACTTTGCCATTTAAGAACTTCCCATGAGACTCGCACATCGCTTACGCAGACGGGCGTGGGGTCGTGATGAGCACACCTCCACTTTCACTTCATCAGACACAAACTACCCAAACATCTGGAATACCACATGTAAAAACAAACAAACTACCCAAACATCTGGAATACCACATGCACCGTAAAAATAAACAAACTACTGAAACATCTGGAATACCACACCTGCCTAAATTAAAAACAAACACATCCACTGAAACATCTGGAATACCACACCTACCTAAAATAAAAACAAACACATCTACTGAAACATCTGGAATATCACACCTACTATAAACACAAACTACAAAAAAAACATCTGGAATACCACACCTATCATAAACACAAACTGCTGAAACATCTGGAATACTAGACCTTTCATAAACACAAACTGCTGAAGCATCTGGAATACCACATCTACCATAAACACCAACCACTGAAACATCAGAAAACCCACACCTACTGTTAAAACTACCAAAATATCTGAAATACCACATGTATTTACAAAAATAATATAAAATATATAAAACAAAAATAAATAACTGACACGTCTCAAATACCACACAATAAAAACAAACAAATCTACAACATCTGTAATATTACACCTATTGTTAAAATTACCAAAACATCTGTATCACACTTGCCCCAAAAACAAAACAACAAAAACTACCAAAACATCTGGAGATCCATGCTAATTGTATTAAAAAATAAATAAATAAAAATACTGACAAATCTGGAATGCTACACATAACATAAACCAAACACAACTATCCAAACATCTACAATACCACACCTACTGTTAAACCAAACCCAACTACCAAAACATCTGGAATACTACACCCACTGTAAAAACATTATGAAAAACGAAACCTGACATAACATCTGGGATAAAAATAAATATAATAACATCTGGAACACCACACCGACTGTAAAAAATGAATATAACATCTGGAAAACCACACCTAGTGTAAAAATTAATATAACATCTGGAACACCACACCTACTGTAAAAATGAATATAACATCTGGAACACCACACCTACTGTAAAAATGAATATAACATCTGGAACAGCACACCTACTGTAAAAAAATGAAAATAACATCTGGAAAACCACACCTAGTGTAAAAATTAATATAACATCTGGAACACCACACCTACTGTAAAAATGAATATAACATCTGGAACACCACACATACTGTAAAAATGAATATAACATCTGGAACAGCACACCTACTGTGACAGTATTAAAAGCAGAAACTCGGCGTGTCGCAGCTCCACTAACAGCAGAAAGGGAGCAGTGTGCTGGAGCTCATCTCCACTCCACACTTCTCTAATCACATATTTATGGTTCATGTTGCATTTAGTCGTCGCGTGTGTCAGTACACGAGTCTCACTCGGGCCTCAGGTGAGTTTGTTGAGCGTCTCGGTGTGATAAAGCGCAGCGATGGTGAATCCTGGGTATGAATACCTGGAACCATCTCCCTCTCTGGAGTCTGTCACATATTAATTCAGCAGAGAAATTTGCATTTTAAATGCTTCCTATTATCTTCGCATAAACAAGACAGTTCAGCACTAAACACAAAACACATTAGTGGGAAATGGAGTAGACCTTCCTTTCGCCTCCGTTCCCTGGGCTGCGTCTCCACTGCGGGTGGGACGAGACGAGGACGAGACGAGGACGAGACGAGGACGAGAGGCGTCCGTGCTGGAATTTTAATCATATGCAGAAATGAAGAGAACCTACAGCAATGTGGATTTTTAATTTTTACATGAGATGTTAGGGCGCTTTGATTATGCCTCAGTGACCGAGTGCACTATTTATCTCAGCGTGATGTGTAATACACAGGAAGCACCTAGAGAGCCAGGAAGGATCCATGACTCGTCCTTATTGGGTTAAACAAGGGTGTGTGATGAGCAAATGGGCAGTTTATGTCCACACAACTCATCTGAGCATATCTGCTTAAATCTGCTCTCATTGCTTGAGTCTTATAGACTGACGGATGGACAGAAGGACTGCATTCATTCCAGAGGGAAATTCACATCTTCATAAACAAAAAAGAGCTTTCGGTTTCTCTCACAGAGAAGCTTCCAAAAGCCTGGTAGAATATCGTTAATCCCTCACATCGGTGCTATTTCCAGCGCTAAGCGCACCTTGCCTTGCCTAAGTACCCATGCTGAATTTGTCACCTCCTAAATCCCGAGTCTGGTTCCCCTTCAGGCCCCGGTGACCGAGTCGAGCCGAGCCGAGACGAGACGAGACATAAGAGCGTGGCTAAAAATAGTCCAGTAGACCATCGAGCCTTGACAGAATCATCTAGATAATGTCTGCCTGGGTTTCTTTTTCTTTTCAAATGTACTGGGAGTTTTTCCTCTTCACTGTCACATCTTCTGGGATCTAAATCTACATCTGGATTTCTATAAAACTGCCTTGTGACTGTGTGTCATTAAAAAAGCTGCAGGAAAACGTTTGGATTGAAATCGAATGTACGAATGATTTGCCTGTGAAAATCTTTTTTTATTTGGTCACCACCTGAGCATCCTAATGTCGGACAGCACACACACACACACACACACACACACACACACACACACACACACACACAGGCAAACAATTGTCTAAGATAGAGATCCTATTTTAGAGGAGTTGAGTGTATCAGTGTCACTAATGCACAGAGAATTATTAATGCTGTAATTAAAAGCTACAATTTTAACTCATGATACGAGACGCTTTGTGAGAATATCCGCATTCAGATGAATCACCACTCAAGCGTTCCTTCCACTCACCCACCAACTCCAGACTTCCAGGCATTTTAATGGGGTTGGAGATGGATGGAACCAGCGGCTGCCCATTTCCTGACCCTCATCTTAACTCTGCTATTCATCCACTGCCACGTTTTCCCCTCCTGCACATATTCCATAAGCTGGAGGGAAAAAAAGATTTGAAGTGTTAGCCAAATATTTGCTTTAGGAGAATGTCCTCCTTACGCGCTTGTCTCCAGTTTCACAGATGAGTGTGCAGATGTGAATGTAGCAGTGCTGCTCTGAACAGCATATTAATGCTCCTGTCACAACGGGGTGCTCCATATCTTTAAACAAAATCAGCCATAAAGTGCTCGAATCTAAACGTCTCAACGAGCAAAAGCCATCATGAACATTTGGACTAATGTCCTTTATGTTTACGTAGCGATTTCGGACATTCGTTTTCATATTTACGTCGTTTATTTGATCAGTTTATCTTTCATCAGGCCGTGATCGTGTTTGGTCTGACAGGGAAATGATCTTGGCTTGTGCTTTTAACTGGGAGGGTTACAAAAATAAGCGGTAATGTCTTCTACTCTATTAGGAACATATGCGGAGTGGCTCGCTAATCCCCGCCGTGAAGGCCGTTTATTGGCAGTTAACATTTCCGCGCCTGCCAGTAAGATGGAGAAGAGAACAGACTGGACGGTTTCTCACCCGAGTATGTTCTGGAAAGAGCAGGATTGAGGGGGTATTAGAGCATTTTTAGACTTAATCCACTCTCCCATGAGCACAATGCCTGGTTTCAGGCGTATCTCGGATATGTAGGTCAAACTACACTAACTAGCAAGTCTCCAAACTCCAAGCTCCAGGTGAGAGCCGAGTACATATAATTATAGTGGACCCACAAGGTGATTATTTATAGGAGTGGGCAGAAAAACCACAGGGGAAGTCCGAGGGAAGGTGATGGAAGTGAGAAGGAGAAGCTGGAGGTCCCTGAGCAGAGGTCGGATTGGGGATTTAATTTCTTTTCCTCCCACAGTAGGTAAAAGCATCGTTTTTTTTTAAAAGGTTCTTAATACAGAACATGGACGGCGCATGCCACATGCCACTCGTGTGGACGCCGGGCGGTCTCTGGTGACGTCAGGCCACCCGGAGTGTCCTAATGGCCGAGGCCACAGAAAAACAGGAACGCTTTCAAGGCTGGATTTCATCTCTTTTGTGTGGACGTCTGATGGAGTCCATCTGGAGGTGGAGGTGGAGCTGAATTCTAAATATTTATAGAGTCAAATATAGAAAGGAAAATTATATGATTATAAAGCACAGCAAGACATAACTCACCGAACCGCTGTGATTTTCAATAATTACCCCAGCAGTTTATTTCATTCTCCCTCTCTCTCTCTCCCTCTCTCTCTCTCCCTCTTTCTCTCTCTCCCTCTCTCTCTCTCCCTCTTTCTCTCTCCCTCTCTCTCTCTCCCTCTTTCTCTCTCCCTCTTTCTCTCTCCCTCTCCCTCTCTATCTCTCTCTCTCTCTCCCTCTCTCTCCCTCTCTCTCCCTCTCTCTCTCTCTCTCTCTCTCTCTCTCTCTCTCTCTCTATCTCTCTCTCAATCTCTCCTTCTCTCTCCCTCTTTATCACTCTCCCTCTCTATCTCTTTCTCTCTCTCTCTCTCGCTTGCTCGCTCTCTCTCTCTCTCTCTCTCTTTAGCTGTCTCTCTCCCTCTGATCATCTCGCTCCCTTTCTCTCAGTCTCTCTCTCTCTCTCTCTCTCTCTCTCTCTCTTTTTCTCTCTCTCTCTCTCTCTCTCAGCACTCCTCTTAAACACTGATTTATTCAAACCTTTACCTTCTCTGACTCTCCAGAAGTTCTCCCAAATAATTCACATCACTCAGAATCTCAAACAACAGACTCTTATTCATAACCTAATTCCTGAATCTTCTGTAGTGGAACAAAAAAACATCTGTGAAGGTTTCTGTAGATCTCTGCTCTTTTCTGTAGACCTGAAGCTATAGACATGAAAGTCTCCACTCTCTACATCTTCGCATGATTACCCCTTTGACCTGTGACCTGAACATGTGCTGGACCCTTGTTGGCCTGACACATGATCTTGAGTCCTGGCTCTGGATGACCTCGCGGCTGCCCGGCTAATTAAGCCACAAACTAGCGGTCTGTTCAGCCGCTTTCACATCAAGAGCATGGTCTACAGGTCAGGAGGTCACACTTGATGAGACCACCAGCTATAATGAGGGAACATGATTGTTTTTCGTGTTGTATAAGGATGTTCTTATAGAACTCGGGAATCTGGTTGGATCTGGAATCAATATGCACAGATTTTTGTGTAAAGGAACATAACTGATGAGGTGGAGTAATCAGGCTGAGGCTCAAACTGCAAATGGTTTTCATTCCATTTTTATTTATTAAAATGTGATTTTTTCCCCCTGACACTAAAGACTGCTTCAAAAATGTTCTATAAACATCTCCTTTAATGTATCAGTCTTTAAACCTTGATAATGTATTAGAAGGTGCACATTAATAGAAACCAGCGATCTGCACCTCCTCTGCTGTCGGAGCTTCTTTTATAGAAAACTCATCCCCAAGTTTTTGATCAGTCAGACATGCCGTGTTTCTAAAAGCCACCCGACACTTCCTTTCTTCACAAATGGTGGTAAAGTGTGTGGAGTTTCCAGCACAATAACTTTCTTTTTCAATTCTGGGTGATTTTAAAAGGTGAATGAATGAAATAAATCAGCATGTTATTGTCTGAGATTATAGTCTGGATACTGCTGTCATGCAGAAGGTATGATTTGCATGAACATTAACTCATTTGCTCTGCTGTGTAATGAAGGACCAAGACCTTGAACCCAGGACCTGAGTTTTGTGTGGAAAAAGTAAGAAAGGAGGCGGTAGTTTAGGGGTAAGAACATTGGATATTAAATCTGAAGGTCACAAGTTTAAATCCCAGTACGGTCAAGCTGCTCATGCTGGGCCCTTGAGAAAGGCCCCTCAACTCTTAAATGCTTAGTTTGTAATTCTTTTGAAAGATGAAGGCAATTAAACTCAGAAACCTTCAAGCAATAAGTATTAATTTCCATTCGTTTTCTCATTTCTCCATTGTTTTTTTTTGTGGTGGTATCTCAGGTAGTTATGTGATCTATAATAAAGCAGGTTTCTGCAAGAAGCCAACTACCAAATAACAGACTCAGAAAAATACTCAAAAAAAACCAATCGCTTCATTGAAACCCAACCTGACTGGATAACGAAGCTACAATAACTAGAGAACTTCTGTATATCCATGTGATGTGATCTGTAGTGGTCCAAGCACCTTCTCGAGATCAGATCACACCTAAACATGCTTCAACAACGTGCTGCTCTCCCTCTACAATCTCTGTTAAAGGGCTAATGGTTTATGCTGGCGATTTTCCTTTTTTTTGTAAGTAATCCAGGCATTATGGGAAATGTACTTACAGATTACAGTACATCACTTTTGGGCTTAACCGCGTCCCATAGGAATGACCATGAGGTGGAGGGTGGTGTTAAAGCTTATCGAGGCTTTGTGGTTTTATCAGAAGAAATCTGAAGAATCGGTGGAAAAAAATACGATTCACAAAGAAATTGATTAAAATGTAAAACTCTATAGCGCCACCAGCAGGTCATTCAAGGTTCATTATAAGAATTTACCTGAGAAGCAGGACAGAGTGTTTGTTGACTCCCGACCCTGGAACATATTGCAGCAATAACTCTATTGTACGTCGTCCCCTAAACGATGGAGCAAAAAGAAAAGTAAATATTTGAGTATTGTGAGTGATGAAAGACCCCCAGCTGTGATTTCTTTTACATATATAAATATTCACACACATCTGAGCAGATCAGCGCTGTTATTTGTGTTTGCAAAAAAATAAAATAAAAATGCTTTTGGGCGTCTTGTTGTCTTCTGTTCTACTGCGGTTTGATGAAGCTCATGTTTTTTTTCTCAATATTCCTTTTTCTGAGACACAAATGATTCATGATGTACGAGTTTCAGAATGACGGCTGTTTTTTTGTTTTTTTTTCCTGTCGAACGGACCCCCACCATGCTTAATCAGGCTGGACCTCCTGCTGAGTGAGCGTGGGATGAGATCGCTGATGCCCCCAGGAATTGATATTTATTTGACATTTCTTTATTTGTGTCATTTTATGCTACGTAAATCCTGTAATCTTGTGTAGCTTGGACATGTGTGTGTGTGTGTGTGTGTGTGTGTGTGTGTGTGTGTGTGTGTGTGTGTGTGTGTGTGTGTGTGTGTGATCATGCTAGGAATCACAATTTTTTATTAAATATGTATTGTAATATTATCACATTTGGCAATAAAAGATCAGAACATTCACGGAGGTCAGAGTCATAAACATGTAAATAACGTGTTAATCGCTGCGTTCACACTTTTAGTGTTTTTTAAACACACTTCTAATCTAAGTACTAATTTCCTGATTAATCAAATCCAATTATAACCTACAAATCGAGCTTTTTCCATTATAATTAGTGAGTTAATTAATTATCTGCAGTTTATTTATGTTTGTTAATCATTCATGTGGGAGGAGTCTTCAGTTTCATCCTGCTAGGAATTACGTTTTATTATTAAATATGTATTGTAATATTATCACATTTTGCAATAAAAGTTCAGAACATCAGCACATTTGGAGGTCAGAGTCATTTTTAATCCCTGCGTTCACACGTTTTTCTTGTGATACTGAGACAAATCGTGTACCGTTTTTTCCTGATTAACCAAATCCAATTATAACCTAAATAATTAATAATTAAAAATTGTCTAATTAGTGAGTTAAAGGCTTCGCCCTGCAGATCGCTATTGTTTATTTATTATTAATAAAAGGAGTCTCCAGTGTCAGCGTTAATTCTATGAATTCAAGAAAGCAGTAAAATCGAAGTGACGTGTGAAGTTCGGCAAAGATTCAGCACGTGACTGTAAAATCACGTCATACTGTAAATCATTTCAGTCCTTTTCTTCCTGATTATAATTCCGACATTCAATTCTGAAGAACGTGCGACGCAACATAAATGTAAAATATCCATGTAACCCCACGTGTTCTACAGCGAGCGATGTGCCACCGGCTAACACCTCACGATCTCCTGAGTAAACTGAGAAGTTCTGAGATCTTGGAGACAGAAGATACAGAGAAACGTGCAGATGTGGATGATTCGAGTTGTCGGTGGTGGAATGGAAAAAATAAAAAGGGGGTTTATTCAGTGTAGATGTTTTGAGTTGTTTTTTTCTATATAAAACTTGAACTTTATAAAGAACCGCTTTTGGAAGGAGCAGCGACGTATCATGTGAGAACATTTCAGCTATAAACGAGAAAACGAGATCCGGAGAGATCCGAGCGCACGAGTAATGGCTGGTAACCGTACACCTGCTATGGATTCGCCCCTCTTTGGAAGCATACGATTGATTATTAAAATGCAGTACAAAAGAATGGTGTGTGTGTGTGTGTGTGTGTGTGTGTGTGTGTGTGTGTGTGTGTAATTGAGCTACATCAAAGCCAGCATGTAAAAGGGTGTTGCGGTCCTGGTTAAAGCCCAGCGAGAGATGGCTCCGAGGCGCCAGGCCACTCCCGCGTCCGCCGAGAGACAGAAAAGACGCATTGATTTTAAATAATGTTCCCAGTGACTCATCCAGGAGGGCATTTATCAAAGCCATCAAAGTGCCAAGCTCATGTTCGGCCTCCTTTTTCCATCTCGGAGGGGGTCAATAATGGCATTTCGGGATCCGTGCAGCACAAGGCCGATTCCTGTCCAACAACAAAGCGCACTGATGGTGGTAGAAGGTCTAAAATAATGAACCGTGTTCTATTTTCAAACTCATGACCGGAACAACACAGAGGAGCACCTGGATCCACACGGTTAATCATGAACCAGTGCATGGAGACACGTCCAGAAACATCCAGATATTTTCAGATACACTCAGACATGCACCTTGACCTCATCTATTTACAAAAAGTATTGGGACACCTGACTTTTCCAGCCATATGTGATCCTTTCCCAAAGTTGGAGAGACACAATTGTATCAGACGTCTTTGGATGCAGGAGTATGAAATTTTCCCTTATATTGATCCAAACCTGTTCCAGCATCACAATGCCCCAGAGCACAAAGCCAGCTTCATGAAGCTCTATGTTGGAGTGAAAGATCTTCTGTTGTGGAGCTCCAAACCTATTTAGCAACAAAGCTGACTTCACCCCAGGCCTCCTCACCTTCTCACCTACATCAGTTCCTGACTTTAACACCACCCTTGTGTCTGAATGAATCTCCACAAATCTCCACAGGAGAGTGAAGGTTATTATAACAGTAAATGGAGACTAAATGTGGACTCTGATGTTTAGAAGCACATAACAATCTTCTGGTCAGGTGTCCACAAACTTTTGTCCATACAGCATCCTTTTGATCGACGCACTCATTCTTCTCTCATCTGACTGTTTCTTCATGTGTGATATTTTCAGTTGAATGTTCTGGTTTTATTACTATATGATCTGCGATGTACTGTTTCTAAATCCACTGAACAAACTGTACTGCAAACAGAGATCTGTGATGAAACCCACGTGTGACCTTAAACAGTAATTCCAGAAGATCTTCCGTTTAGATGAATTCCTGGATTTGGGCTTTTTGTTTCTTTTTTCTTTTTCAATCCTTTAAATATTTTGAGTTTTCTATTCCACAGAAATGATTGTAAAAGAAAAAGACGGTTTGTGTGATCTGGAAATTACATTTATATTTATGGCATGTGGCAGATGCATTTATCTAGAGTGAGGGTTAAGGGCCTTGCTGAAGGGCCCACCAGTGGCAGCTTGGTGTTCCTGGGATTTGATCCAAAGTCCAATGCCTTAGCCACTAAGCTACCATTTTATACGAGGTGTATTAAACTTCTGAAATGAGACTTTGTTTACAAGAAAGTACTTTATTTATCTGTGTTGTCAAAACGGAGACCTTTAAGCTGGAGCTTCGTTTTCAGGAAGACGGTAAAGTCCACAGGAGCCGAGTCGAGCAGTCTGAGTGCGGAAGTGAGATCGTGTTGTTTCCGGCGAGAAGCTCACGTGAGAGGAGGAGCTCGGTGACGCACGTGCTCAGAACAGCACCAGTTGCACTGCTCCTGATGTTCACAGGAAGATATCTGCTGGCCATAAGCTCCTGTCAGTCTTTTATTGGCAATTATTCTCATCTATTATTCACCAAACTCATTGTGATCCCAATTCCATCTGTGCTTGAGGAGATCCCAGAATTCCTGGTATCCAGTGAACAGTTATTACAACTCCATGACGATGAGACGACAGCAGGAATAAACGCACATCGTTTGTAAAAAGCCAAGCTTCTGTTTGCTCCGGAGTTTCGTCATCATTCTCACAGGAGCTCCAAGGGAAGAACCTGATGGCCTCGAGGATGATGGTGAAACACCTGATAAGCGGTTACAGCATTCAGGTCACATGTTCCCGCTCGCTGTTTGGTTGTGATGAACCGAGGCTGTGCTTTTGGAAAATGGCGAGACAGACGAGTGCAAATGTGTCCTGAGTAAATGGAGCTTGAGGTGCATGTTGCTGCCTCTCTGAGAATTGTGCTAAATTAACCATATGACATGAGCATTTGCGAGAGGCGCTCTGAGAGAGAGATGATCGGGAGTGCTGTGAGCCGAAGCCTGGTGAAGATCTGCATGTTTGTAATAAAAGCATTACTGCAGAAATATTGCAGAAAAAAAATGCAAATGTCCATCTTTAGAAAAAAAAACAATATTTGTAAGTTTTCAGTTTCCTGGAACTTCGATTAAATGTCAGAGTTTAACGCTTTAAAAGCCTGAAATGTAGTGATGAAGAGTTCACAATGGCTTCAACCTGCATCATGTAGATGGCCAGGTGTGTGTGTGTGTGTGTGTGTGTGTGTGTGTGTGTGTGTGTGTGTGTGTGTGTGTGCAGGCCTTACCTGGAGAGGAGCCACCACCAGGATGAACTATGTGTGATGTGTGAACAGTGTGATGCTCTGAGTGATGTTCTGCAGAGAAGGTCCTGGTGTCCATGTGAACGTCTTTGATGTTATGGACTACAGTGTAAAACACCCTGCTCAGGAACACTTTGAGGAACATGACCTCCTTGCACATCTGCACTGTAACACAGTGTTTGAGGAACATGATGAAGAGATCAATTGTCAACTCCAAATTCCCTAAATCTCAGTCTGATTGAGAATCTATGGGATGTGTTGGAAAAACAAGTCCATGCAGGATCCATCCAACATAATATGAAAGATCTACTGCTAACATCTTGGTGCCAGACACCACACACACAGTCCTGTAGAGTCGAGGGAAAAACACATGCACATTCTGATGCCTTAACTGTGATAAAGTTCATCTACCAGCAGATTGAAGAGAAATGAATAAAAATTTAATAAGTAAAAAAATAATTGATAAAAAATGAATAAATAAGTAGTAAATTATAAGATCAATATTTTTACCTGTGAACATTAAAGTAAATATATTATTTTGTTAATAATGAAAAATATATTGTGTACTTTTTGTTCCTCACACAGGAGTTGAGGGTGATACTGGAGCTCAGAAGATGTGAGCGATCCCGTCAGTGAGGAAAGTAGGAGCTGAAACTTAATGCCACCTCCGGCCATCTGTGTTAAGCTGTCATGCACTTACACACACTTACACACAGTTACACACACTTACACACAGTTACACACACTTACACACACTTACACACACTTACACACACTTTCCAGTGACAGACTGTGTTTCTGACCTTACGTCTTGTTGAACGAGTCTCCATCTGGTTCATACAGACAGAGAGAGAAAGAGAGGATAAAATGAGGAAGACAGACAGAGACATTGTATGTGTGTGTGTGTGTGTGTGTGTGTGTGTGTGTGTGTGTGTGTGTGTGTGTGTGTGTGTGTGTTTGAGGGACTATCATGTACCTGGGTTGCCAGACTTTAGCAAAATGTCCATCCCACAGAAAATGATGCAAAACACCAGAACCTGTGAACAATTTGAGGAAAGTGGAGTCACACATTTCTAACATGCAGGTATGAATCCTGCCCCAATACGCCTCTATAAATACTAGCTTTATTTTCCATGTTGTAAAAAGGTGCACATTTTGAGCAGATGTTTTTTAGAGAAAGATAATTGACCTACAAGGTTTTATATTGAACTTGTATGGAGTGGTGAAGGAGAACTTTAGGAATAATGGAACCTGGGGACGTAGGCGCTCGGTGGTTAAGGCTCAGGGTTACTGATCTGAAGGTCAGGGGTTCAGGGTTTCGGTATCACTAAGTTGTCACTGTCGGGCCCTTGAGCAAGGCCCTTAACCCTCTGTGCTCCAGGCGTGCTGTGTCATATCTGACCCTGCACTCTGAACCCATCTTTCCAACATCACTAAGATTTGGGACTGTGAGGTGGAGACGTGACCTTCCACAATTCAGTTTTTTATCATGAACTTTAAGAAGGAACGCTGTAACCGCCGGCTATCATTTATAATGTGATAAAATAACGCTAAGTGCCGAGGTGTAGCGCGATTGTGTGTGTTTTGGTTGCTGTGTTTTAGGGTTAAATGCAGAATATAAAAGTTTTTGTATATTTGTCCTACGACTATTTATAGTGATGCATGAGGCGAGTGTGAGGCTGAACATACGGCTCAGCTCGGTGTGAGATCTCTCTCTCTCCCTCTCTCTCTCTCTCTCTCTCTCTCTCTCTCTCTCTCTCTCTGTGGGATTGATAAGTGCTTCCTCTCTCTCGGGACTCGTCTGGCTTCGCTGTTGGCCAGCGCCTCTGGCTCTCTGTATCTGCGCCTGCACCAAATGGCTATCAGGTTTAAGATCATTCTATTCAAAAAAGTCAACAGCTGGCCACTCAGGGTGGATGACAGTCTGATTCTCTCTCTCTCTCTCTCTCTCTCTCTCTCTCTCTCTCTCTCTCTCTTTCTCTCTCTCTCTCTTTTTCTCTCTCTCTCGCTGCTATTTTTAGTTAATCTAATCATCCACCACAGAATTTGTGTGTTTTTATGTTTCTGAGTGAATCAAGAAGAACAAAAGATTATTGCCAATGCTAATGCTAATCTTCATTATCTGTTTTTTTTATATATATATATATTTGCAAATAATATTAAATTAAATATGCATGAGGGAAAAACTTGACCGCTTGATCTTTTATCGGCAGCTCGGAGGCGGCGTGAAGCTCGGTTTGGGTGATCAGCTGCAGAATCAATGCTGGAAACAACATTTCTGCAGTGAAACATGACTAACAGCAACCTGTAACGTTTGCAGCCAAAGCGGCTCACAGATATGCACATTATTGTAGCTCCAGAGATTCTACAACTCTGTTGAAGATATTTAACCCTGAGAGCAATAAATAAACAAATCACACACTTGCTTTTATCAGAAAAGAATCCACTTAAGGGTGAGAACACAATGTTGATTATTTAGCAGTAAAAGCAGAATTGTGTTTTTTTTTTTTTTTTTTTTTTTTTTTTTTTTTTTTTTTTTTTTTTTTTTAAAAAAACTTAGTTATTTATTTATTTATTTATTTTTTAAAGTAAATAAGAAATTTAGGATTTTCTTATTTATTAGTAAAAAGTTTTATTCATTTTCAGGGTGTTATTAATTCATTTGTAATCAGTGACTCAAAGCAAACATGCAAATAAACGTGACAGTGTAACTGCGTAAGTTAAAAGTTGAAAACAATAATAATAAAAAGATTTTTTTACAGTAAATATAATTGTGCTTTTTTTGTTTTTTTTAAAAGAATTGAGCCGTACAGTAAACAATCTTTTTATCTGTTTACATTTTCAGCTCAAAGTTTTGTGATAACCAGAAACATTGTAAAGTTTAACGTCGCTTGGAAAACCTCCTCGTAAACAATCACCTCGTTTCATGAGCCGATGATGTTACGCTAACATTTACACCTGGAAATACATCGTTAATTGCAGCAATGTGTGTGTGTGTGTGTGTGTGCGTGTGTGTGTCTGTGTGTGTACCTGTGTACCTGTGTGTGTGTTTGTAATGATGAATGTTTTTTACCCAATAAAACAGAAGGAGGCAGAGAGCAATCGCGACTGAAATGACGATATCTTCGAATCTGGGGCTCGGTGTGTGTTTTATCGTGCGCTATTTAGCTGTCAAACAGGGCGTTTAAAGTGGCACAAAGAGGCTGTAAACACTGAGTGAGATTTAAGAGAGAGACGCCGTCTTGCTGAAGAGGACAAAAGAAGAACGAGAGACTTGTTTCTTGTCCTGTGATGTCACATGCAATCTGCCATGATGTCTGGACTGAATACACAGTCTGCATGCAGCAGCATATTAGGAGCTTATTAGTGAGAGAGGGATGTGTTTTTTTAATGGTTTCCCCTCTCTCTCTCTCTCTCTCTCTCTCTCTCTCTCTCTCTCTCTCGTTCCATCCAGAGATCTCATTTTAACACTTCATTTGCCATGCGTTTATTACGTTGTCAGAAAGAGAAGTTCAGATCGCTTGTTTGGTGTTAGTCCCTTTTCCTGAGCTCCAAATAGACATGCAATTAGCCTCCAAACAACACGGTTCAACCCACACCTAATGAAGCTCCTCTAATCGAGTGTGAGATTGGGGCGAGGCTGCGAATAGCAGGAGCAAAACGACGACCAGGTTCGAGCAAATATGCCGTCTTCCAGACATAAACAGCCACGGTGAGACGTATCCGCCTTCCCAGCTTCTGGAACAACAATCCAACATGACAGTATACTGCTGCTGCTGCACTTTTAATCATGTCATTTAGAAATTCTTTGATTTATCTCACACTTATTCAGAGTCGAGTGGAGCACAGCTCAGTTATCTGGGCTCGTCTTCTGGAGAGTGAAAAATCACCATCATGTAGGACATGTTCACTAGGCTACTGGATTCTCCAAACATTTTAGAACATGTTCCTTTAAAACAACGTCTACCTAAAATAAAAACAGAATAGAAATAAAAACCAAAAAAGGTTGATAAAATAATACTGAATAGAATATTGAAAATAATTTTAGTGGTAGTTCAGTATTCTCATTTTCTTCTTCTGGATCTACACACAATGTTCCACAATGACGAAGCAAAAACATTTTTGGGGAATGTTTTTTTGTAAATTTACAAAAAAATAAAAGAAAATAAAAGAAAGTGTAAAATATCACATTTACATAAGTCAGCGATCTTCAATCATATCCACAAAAGGGCCAGTGTGGCTGCAGGCTTTCATTCCAGCCAGGCAGGAACCACACCTGATTCCACACGTTTAATCAGTACTTCTTGGACTTCAATCAAGTATCAAGTGTACCTGTTATTCCTACTGGAATAAAAGCAGCCTGCAGCCACACTGGACCTTTTGTGGAAAGATTGAAGATTTAAGTTTTTTAGGTCTTTTTTATGACTCTAGCCAGTGAGGGTTAGGATTAGTGTTAGAACTAAGGGATTGGGGTTAGGGATGATAGTTGGTGTTTAGAGATTAGGGTTAAGTATTGGGGTTAAGGTTAAATTTCAGCGTAAGGATTAGGTGTTGGGGTTTGGGATTGGGGTAAGGGTTAAGTATTGGGGTTAAGGTTAAGTTTTGGGGTTAGGGTTAAGTACTGGGTTTAGGGTTAAGTGTTGGGGTTTGGGATTGGGGTAAGGGTTAAGTATTAGGGTTAAGGTTAAGTTTTGGGGTTAGGGTTAAGTACTGGGTTTAGGGTTAAGTGTTGGGGTTTGGGATTGGGGTAAGGGTTAAGTATTGGGGTTAGGGAATGGGTTAATCGAGGTTGAAGGAACTTCATTAGACAGGTAACCAAGAGCCCACTGTCACTACACATTTTCTGTTGCAGAACCTTCAGAAGAACAGGCATCAATGCAGCAAATCAGACCTTCATATTAGAAAAAAGAGACAGAAAAAAGGTACCTGTAGTTTCCTCCCCCTGGCACCTGAATGACTCTCAGTCTGTTTCTATTCAATGTTTTCTGTTAAAAGTACCGGGCGAGGAGTCTGGATAAAGAGAAAAGGGAGACTAAAAAAGTAATACTGGATGAAAATCCTTTCAAGAGTGAGTGAGATCTGGTTGGGGTGAAGCTTTACAACTCAACAGGACAATGATCTGAAGAACACCACCATTGAAACACAAGGGTCTTCTGTTAAATAGTGTTGAAAAGTTGTCCAGCCAGAATCTGGACATGGACCTGGTCTCCTTCCAACAATTCTGTCAAGAAGACTGAAAGAAGCTCCATCAAGAAAGGTGTTGCAAGGGTATAGGATCATTCCCAAGAAGATATGAAGCTCCCACTGCTGACCATTAAATGCTTCTCAGCATTACACATGGTAGCTACATTAAACTGTGGTGTTGGACTCATTCTAAATCCATGACATCATCACACTTAGAAAAAACTTCTGTCGCTTGCTCAGGAAACTTTTCAGAAGTTTATAAGTTAAACTTCTTTTGTTCACCTTCTAATGACGCGTCCTTTTCTGCCATCAGAATCCTGTTTCTGTATTTCTGAGGAAAGACCTTGAGGAAAAAAAATAATAATTTTCCCAGATTTATGTCACAGTTAAGCAGGAATTCAACCTGTCCTAAGTAGGTCATGTACTTACAGCATTTAATGTACCAATATTCACCAATTTTATGACCTAGATTTGCTTTGGAAAGGGCACCAGGCCGGTTTAATTAGTGCCCCAGTCTTAACCCATGTGCATTACTTTAAATACTCAGGAGGAGAAAAAAGAAAATAAAAAAACACATCTTTCCCTGAAGACATCCGGCTTGAAGGTCAAGGTCCAATTAAGAAATGGTGAAGAAATAAATGAGTGGGGTGAAATATCGATTGTTATAGCATCCTTCTGTGTGTCCAAGTGAGCTCTGTAATGGATCTGAAGCAGATGGTCTCTGGTCTTCAGGGATGGAGGAGGATACACTCACTCGTCTCGCATCTAACACTAACACGGCCCGCTCGGGGAACAAACACTCGGGCCTCCTCCGTTTGCTCAGATGTTGCTTTTGGCGCAGAAAAGCTCGTACTGAGAATACTTTTACATATTGAAGCTCTCAGATATGCAGAAACAAATATGCTGCTGCTGCTGGTGTGTGTGTGTGTGTGTGTGTGTGTGTGTGTGTGTGTGTGTGTGTGTGTGTGCATGTGTGTGTTCTCTTTCTCACATCACCATTCTGAACGCTTCTGGGAACAACAAAAATTGCTCGCCTTCTGCTTTGCTCTTGAGCTACTTTACTTGCTGAGTATCCAACATACTCTCACACACACACACACACACACACACACATACACACACACACACACACACACACACACAGACGTGTGCTAAAGATACATGAGAAGACATAAATGAACGCATGATCACTACAATATGCTTCTGTTTGCTCAGAACTTTCCAGAACTTCTGGAGGAAGTGATGTAGGTGAGAAGGTGAGGAGGTCTGAGGTGCAGTCAGCGTTCACATTCATCCTGTTCAATCCTCATGGTGCTGCTTTGTACACAGGAGCATTGTCATGTTGGAACAGGTTTGGGTCTCCTAGTTCAGGTGAAGAAAAAATGTCATGCTCTTTCATCCAAAGACGTCTAATATAATTGCGTTCCTCCAATAGTTTGGGGCAGAACTTCGTATGGCTGGAAAAGTGTTCAGGTGTTCCAATGAGATGAGACACACCCCTGTGTAGATGAGGTCATACAGCAGCAGATGCTGATCAGAGCAAAGACCAAAAGCCATGAGATCATAGGAACTTCGAAGCTCATAGCAGGTGTTTGTGTATCTGAGGAGATTCTTCACTTTATTCCGCTCTATCATAAAGTCCAGCTCAGTGAAGGGTCCTTCCATCTCCACACACTGGAGCTCAACCAGAGTGACCATCAGCTTTCTGAAGGACCACCCTGGAGCATTTCATTTTTCTTGAAAAATACAAGTACTAATAGTCAAATTTTTGACTTTCTTTTGTACTTGTACCTGCATACAGTTCAGTCAGAAACCGTTCACTAATTCTGTGCTCTTTTCTTCACATTCTGTAAATCATTTCATGAATTTTCCTTTTTTTTCTGCATCATTATTGCTGTTCCTGGAACCTGAAGTAATGCAGTTCGGAAATAGACTCAGGTTTGTTCTGCTATTATGGTTTAAAATCATCTCACGTTCTCAGTGAAGTGTTGGTGGACGGAAGGAAAAGTGGTTTAAAAGGAAGTTCAGGCTTCAGATGAAGGTGATGGAGATGAAGTGTGTGTGTGGAGAGAAACAAGCGAGAGAATCCCAGCACCACGTGGACAATTCAAAAGAAAATGACAAAAATAATATATATTTATATATTAAAACTAGATTAGATTAGTTATTATTATAATATAATCATATCATTATTATAGTAATATAATTTTTTTATTTTTAATGATTTACTAATTTACAACTTTACTTTTTTTTATATGTTGTAAATAAAATTATTGTTTTAGTTTTTTTTACCTTGATTTAAAACAGTTGTTTTGTTCGTTTGTTTGTTTATTTATTTATTTGTTGGTGTTTTGAATGTTTTTTTTTTGGGCATTAAAACATGCTGAAGTTTAAACTTGAACCCTGAAAATGATTTGTGTAAATGTGAAACATCACTCAAGGTTAAAGATATGAAATAAAATCAGGAGAAGTGTCTCGGTGTTTCAGTGTGACGTCTCCTTCGTCTCTCCCTCACGCTTCAGATCTTCGGCTCTCCGCGGCGTTCCGTCAGCACCACACGTCATCAACCCGCAGGTATTTGTTCCAGCCTGGCCCTCGCTGCCTTCCTGAACTAATTAGGGTGCACGGTATGTTAGCGGAGGCTAGCTCATTAGCGGGATCAGGTGGTGCGATGCAGGTTGGAAGTCGAACCTGCAGCCGTGGACCTGCTGAGCACCACCTTCTCCAGAGCTGCAGACAAAATGCCAAGGAATCCTTTCAGACTTCCTCTATCACCGTCTGAAGCAGCCTTCTGATTAACACTCTCTCAGGAAATGTGTGTGTGTGTGTGTGTGTGTGTGTGTGTGTGTGTGTGTGTGTGTGTGTGTGTGTGTGTGTGTGTGTGTGGCGATCATGATGGTTCTCAGGGTGGAAGAGTCATTTGAGAGATCATCATTCACTCACACCAGGAAACACACGACCTGATGTTCTGATGTTCAATGAAACATCATCCAGAACTAATTTACAGAATGAACACACAGAACCGTCAGATAGAACAATCCAGAAGAACAACAACTATAGGGTGCATGGCCACCTACTGAGTGATAGATAGATAGATAGATAGATAGATAGATAGATAGATAGATAGATAGATAGATAGATAGATAGATAGATAAAATGGATGAAATCTAATAATAAACGA
Organism: Silurus asotus; assembly: GCA_024362625.1. Lineage (NCBI taxonomy): Eukaryota > Metazoa > Chordata > Actinopteri > Siluriformes > Siluridae > Silurus > Silurus asotus. Next base: position 2,202,568 of record MU551711.1, read on the forward strand.
TAAGCAGAACTTTAAAGCTTTGAAGAAGCTGTTAACATTCCACAACCTGCAGAAATCCCCCACAGATATACACTCTCATCATCATCTTCCTCCTCCTCATTATCTTCTCCTTCCTCTTCCTTTTCATCATCATCTTCTTTAACAGCAACTTCAGCATCATCCTCATCATCTTCTTCTCCTTCATCATCATCATCATTGTTATTGTTGTATTTATTGGTCTTTTTGTTTATCTTTTTTTTGGGAATGTTGTTGTTATTGTTAATGTTCTTGTTGCTGTTGTTGTTGTTGTTGTTGTTGTTGTTGTTGTTGTTGTTATTGTTGTTGTTTTGGGTGGTTACTATAGAAAAAAGCACATTAATATAAAGCTGAATCCAGAATTCCGCAGCAGCCTAAATATAAAAGCAGGAGGAGAAACGCTGAGTGTGGAGCATACAGAGAGATGAGGAGGATCTTCCTGCTCCAGTTAATGCTCCAGTGTGTGTGTGTGTGTGTGTGTGTGTGTGTAAGTCTCCCTTTCATTCTTTAATTTATAGTGTGTAGTGGATTGTGTTGTGTGTTGGCATTCCTCCTTTTCTTCCTCCTCCTCTTCTTCCTCTTCCTCCTGCTCCTCTCACATTAGCGTGGCGTGCGACCAATTCGCCGTGGAGACGTGATAATTAACACTGACGGGAAATGTCACATCCAACACGGATCTTTCATTTATGTTCACAGCGTGTTATTAGCGTGTCGTCCTGGCAAGAAAAGGCGGAGTCCAGACGATCGCTGACACGGCGTGCACCAATAAAACCCTCAAACTCGCCCCAAATCCGGCGTCTCGGAGATCCTCGCTGAGTCGATTATCCACTCCAGTGACTCCGAGACACAAATCCACTCAGTGCAGTGATAAAACAAGAGGTCCTGAACCTTCACAACCTTCTCCAGAAACCTACAACAGTGTTAAGTACACACTGACCCTCTTCATAGACGCTAATCCACACCAGTGTGAGGGTCACGTCCTCAAAAAGCTTCAGCACCTGAGAAAAATATGATCCGTTCTGTGAAAAGCAAAAACGAGAGAATTTTATTTTTTATAAAATAAACTCGAGTTTTTCTAATAATCAGAAAATAATAATAATTGTATTTGTGTAACAGACAAGTGACATGACATCATCGTCATACAACTGAAATTTGGACGATGCTCCTTCGTGTTGTGACGTTCGGAAACGGATGGTGGAATTGCAGAAACTTCATTCATTCTGGATTCTGATTGGTCAGAAGGTGTAGATTCATTTTCTTCAACAGCTCTCACAGGTTCCTACTAATGAACTCTAGGCTGCATCTCTATATTTGAACGGCTCACGCTCCTTGGTTATGGAAGGAGTCTCCAACGTCAGCTCCAAGTACCAGTCAGATGTGGAGCTGTAGCCTGATGATAATGATCATCTTCCTCATCATCTTCTTCTTCATAATCCTCTTCATTTTCTCCATTTCCATCTTTAATATTCTCATAATCTTCTTCTTATTTATCATCATTGTCATCATCTTCATCATCATCATCTTTATCCTCATCATCATCATCTTCCTCATCTTCTGCTTCTTATTTATCCTCCTCCTCCTCCTTATCATCATCATTACCATCATCATCTTTTTCTTCTGCGTCTTCTGCTTCTTCTTTATCCTCCTCCTCCTCACCATCATCATCATTTTATTATTCTTCTGCTTCTTCAGAATCACCCTCACCCTCATCCTCTTCATCATGATCATCATTGTTATTATTACTATTGCTGTTTTGTTGTTTATTGTTGTTTTTTGTTTGTTGTTGTTGTTATTGTTATTGTTCTTCTAGTCTGATAACTGGGACATGCCTGCACAAGCTGCACAGGTTCACAGCTGCTCGAACGTGAATAAGAGCAGGAAGTGTGAAGTCGATGTTTATTGTGTCGTTTGAGGCGTCAGTGTGTGGTCCCTGTGACTCTGCCATTTTCCTCTGACGACGTCACACACGTGTGTTTTGATTCGTTTAATGAGGCCTCGCTGCGTGAAAGCCGGTGAACGTTCCCTCGTCTGCTCTCGTGTTTTTGTTTATTTTCACTTTGCAGGCCATCGGTTAAAACTCGCTCGACATCTGCGTAGGACGAAGAGTAATTTGTGTAGGATATTTTATTTCTCTTCTTCGGCTTTGCAACAAACAAATACACACCGACGAACTCCCACGAACTTCTTCATCTCCATCTGAGAGGTTTTTCTTTTTTTCTCAGAGGTGGACGTGTGTGTTCTGGTGACTAACACACGGCTGTGTTGCGTAAATCCTGCGAGTTTATCTGGGCATCATCTCAGAGATAAAGCAGGCATGTACGTTTGGTACCAGGCACACACACACACACACACACACACACACACACACACACACACACACACACACAGTGCTCAATGTTCCAGCCTACACAGTCATGTAAGCACTCAAGCTGAAGCTCTGTCACAGAGTATGATCTTTTCTCTTGTTGCATTTGTGAGTCACAATCATCAGGTCTTTATTCAGGTATACACTTTTCAATCTCCAGCTGCTCCAGATGTTTATCATGTTTTAATGAATCTTTTGAATGTCCTAATGGAAAAACCCAACATTTACGTAAATGTGCTGAAGTTTATACACTATTGAAAAAAAGAGAAGTGTGTGTGTGTGTATGTGTGTGTGTGTGTGTGTGTGTGTGTGTGTGTGTTATACTAATCATACCTATTTTCTGTCCTGTAAAATAATATATATTAGTAAATAATAATAAACATATTGCTTTTGGATTTTTGATTGATTGGGTCTTGGGATCATGGGGGTGAAGGTACGTAGTTTTGCACAATAACAGACTTTCGTACACAATTTCTTACTTACATCCTGTATTTTACGTTGACGCTGTAGTCACACATTTAGTGCTAAATGTGCCTGCGTTGAGATTTTAATGTGATCAAGGACAAAAAAACAGGATGCAGAATCAGTCCATCCATAAAACACGTTATTTACTGCAGATATAAAGAGCGATTCCATCAGCAGGATCTCTTTATAAAATCCACACTTGAGACTCGTCCCCTGTGAGTCAATAAACTGGAATATGGAAACGATATTGCTAACAATTCGTAGTGATCAGAATCCAGAAGTCTACATTGGCGTGGTGTAGCGTGTTATTTAACGTCTTTGCGCATTATCATTTTCCGAGAGTGAACTCGATCCCGGATTTGTTTCATATCGGTAAATATTCCAGCAGGGTTTTTTGTTTTGCGTGTTCATGCGCCGTTTAGTTTAATCTCTCTGCCAATCGATCAGGATCTAAACCGGCTCTGAAGCACCTCATCATGGGCCGTTTATCACACGTTTATTGTTGTACAACATTCCCCAATGACACTCGGTAGCTCCTCTGACCCCTGAGCGTCGGGGAGGAAATTAAGTATTGCGTAGACGCCGAGTGTATAACAGCAGCCGTGTTGATGAAATTCACGCTCAATCAAGTAGAGACGCGATGGCAACAGAGGCCCATTAATCATTTCCACCAATAGCACCTCGCAGCGTAATCTATAGTGTATAAATCTGCACCAATTCATAATTAAGCAGCGTCGCTGTCAGGAGAATGCAGATAGGGCTGAGAGAAAGAGACGAGGACCAGAGATAACACGCTGCACGAGGAAGCTCGCAGAGGAACGCAGCCGAATCTCAGGAAGCTGTCCGCCTTAAATGATTAACCATCTCCCAGCTTTGTGTCTGATGCATCACACGGATCCGAATCCGAATTATAATGAACTCTTTCTTTCTTTGCTCCATGTGCAGCATGGACATGAATTGAATATCATGACCTTGATTCAGCACATGACCGTGACTCGACGCTCAGCCGTGCAACACAACACTGCCGTGACTCACTTTTCTACCCATGGCTTCCTTCTGGCCTTTTTACTTCTGTATAAACATGATAAATAAATACTACAAATGAAATATTAACACCACAGCACCTTCTGACACGCCGCAGAGATGCCTTTTCCTCTTAAACACCCCAAACTTCCCTTTGTGTGGAGCTTGAGGAAGATATCAGGAGACAGATACAAAGGCCATGACTTCTTTATTATGAGTGACAGATATGAAGACCACAACTACTTTAAAATACTCAGTAATCCAGGCCTGATTCATTGAGCTAAAACTGATATTAACCCAAGGCCACGCCCACTTACCTTTGTGTGGAGCTTAAGTGAGATATCAAGAGCCTGATACAAAAGCCACGCCTTCTTTACTATGAGTGACAGATACATTTGCCACGCCTTCTTTAATATAAGCGATAGATACAGAAGCCACGCCTTCTATACTATAAGTGACAATCACAAAAGACAATTACACCTACCAATCACACCTACTAATAAGGCTCATATTAATTAAAAACCTATTATCAAAAACTCATTAATTAAGGCCACACCCACCAATAAAGCTAATATGAACAGATGCCACACCCACTTTATAAAGACTTACAGGTACAGAGGTAACACCTCCCTCACTATGAGTGACTAATACACCGGCCACACCTCCTTCATTAAGCCTACAAAAGAGGCAAAATACAGAATCTACAGAAGTTTCAGATGGTACTGAATGATACTGAGGCCACGCCTCCTCCAGTGGAACTGACACTTTATGGATGCAGCCACACCCACATTCATTCCGTGATTGATCCCGTGATTGATCACCGTACTGTAATCAAGACTTCCAGGTTTCTAAGCAAACTGATTTATTATGCAGGAGCTGTAAAGCACTCGATCTGTACACCACTTGCCATGTGGAAGTGAAAGCGATCATGCAGCACTCTCACCACACACCACGATCAGTGTCTCTCCTGGGATTACTTCTGACGTGACCTTCTCACCCATACATATGTTCACTACGCACTAAGAGGCAGAGGGGCAGCACTCATATACTCCGTGAGCTGGCCCTGTACCACCATCTTAACCCTTGAAGTCGGAGGTGAGGAATGCGAGAGTCGGGAAAGCGAACACTGCCATGGCACCACGCCACACAGCCAAGATCACCAGGGTTCATCCAGGAACCAGCGAGGTCCTGACACGGCCATGTTCACTGACCCGCACTCTTCTGCTCCGTTACACATCCCACCGAGGCACTGGGATCACGGCTGTGTGAGGCAGAACTTTCATCTGATTATAGCTTTGTCTTCTCAAATGCTTTTAGCAGCATCTTTTATTTGATTACGCTACACCTTCTTCTTCAGGACCAACCAGAACCAGAGCCATGCATTGTTTCCTCAAAGTGACAGAACCAACAACCACATTAAATCCACTGGTGCTGAAAATACATAGGCCACACCCCCTTTCTAATTATAATGGGCAAAGAAGCCACTCCTCCTTTACTTAGACTAATACACACCTCTTTTAATAAAACTGACAGGTAAGAGGCCACACCTCTTTTACTATTGGATGTAATGGCCACATATTCTTCACTGATGAATACAAAGATAAGACCTACTATGACAAAAACAGAAGCCACACCTCATTTAACTTGGGGATATAAAGGCTACAACTCTATTGCTAGATGGATACAGAAGCCACACCTCTTTTACATTTAGATACAGAGGCCACACCTTCTTTACTCACAAATACAGAGGCCACACCTTCTTTACTTACAGATATAAAATCCACATCTCTTTTACAAATATAAACAGAGACACATTTAAACATTTAAAGGCCACACTTATGTATTGGAAATGAGATAGATAGATAGATAGATAGATAGATAGATAGATAGATAGATAGATAGATAGATAGATAGATAGATAGATAGATAGATAGACAGACAGACAGACAGACAGAGGCTTATGTATTGGGAGATAGATAGATAGATAGATAGATAGATAGATAGATAGATAGATAGATAGATAGATATGAAGAGAGAGAGAGAGAGAGAGAGAGAGAGAGAGAGAGAGAGAGAGAGAGATACAGAGAGTTATAATGAGGACCCTGTATATTGCTTGCAGATGAAGGTCTTGTAACTTTCTGGTCTTTTCAGTAGCTACAGCAACAAACAAAGCATGAATACATGCAGAAGCATGAATAATGTGGCTAATTAGCATGAGTAAGAGCTCTCCACCAGCCCCATTCAGCTCGAGCCTGACACCAACCCTAAACAAATATGAACTTTCAGCACTGCTACACGCTGCATCACCGCCCCAGTGTGTGTTCATACTCAATTACTGGAGTTAATCAGTGAAAACTGTGTAAACTAACGCTAGCTAATCTCTAGGATCTTACATCATCGTTAGTGCGCTGTGAGATCTATTTCTCATCTTTCATCCCTCTCTCTTTCCCTCTTCTTGTCTGTACACTCTTTTCCAACGATTCATCTTCCACACTTTCAGATTTTATGCTAATCCCTTGCCAACTAGACCGCTGACTAGAGCGCTGATTAGCTGAGCTAAATCTAAAAATCATGACAAGTGTTTATTTAAGATAAGAGAAGTCCCACCTCTTATACAAAAACTGAGGGAAGCCCCGCCCCCTCTAGAGGAAACGGTGCTTGTTGTGTTTGTATGTTAATTAGTGCCCTCTGATATCATGGTAAATGTCGTCACGGGGCTCGGTTTATACACAGCCATCTACCATTTACCATCAAAATGATGTATGTAGTAGTTATAGAAATATCTGCGTGTGTGTGTGTGTGTGTGTGTGTGTGTGTGTGTGTGTGTGTGTGTGTGTGTGTTGGTTCTAACACTGGCAGAATGAATTAGATCTCAGCCACATCTCAGAACTTTAGACAGATCTTTTGTGTGCGTGTGTGCGTGTGTGTGTGTGTGTGTGTGTGTGTGTTTAGTGTGTGTAACTGCACACTCATTACTCATGTGTACACCAGAGCAACACGGTTCAGTTCCAGGACGTTCCTGAGGGACACCGGGAATAGATTTCCCTCTCCCCACACATCGCCTTTATCCATTTAAATAAACTTTGCTTTCTATTAGAGCTCACAGAACAAATCCCAGTGCTGAGACACGTCCCTGGGATCTGCTGCAAAAGTTTGTGCACCCAACCCCCCCTTTCCATCAAAACCATTTACACCATAACATGTATTAGACAGACATCAAAGGTCAAACCTGAAGAATAAAACACTCCTGACTCATGATGCAGTGATGGAGAAACAATCAACAACCCAGTGACCCGGAATAACCTTTACTGATGATTCAATTTCTCCAGCAACATGTCCTGAAGTGTTTTATGCCACAATAATTTGCTGTTATAATGTAAATCATATAAATAGGAATTATAATATATGATATAATTATCCACTGATGGCTACGGGGTAATGATTGTCCATGAAATACGGACGTTTCTGTTCTCACTTGCGTTGTTGCAGCTATTAAGGGTCTGTCTGGTTCTTTTTTTTTTTTTTTCATTGAAGTTAATAAAATAGAAAAAATATATCAGAAATTACAAAAGTGTAAACTCCTCTGTCCTCTGGAACTGGAGACTCCTTCCAGAAATGTTACAGAGAAGGTCACCATGTGATCAAATAAAAAGTGAGAGGAAACAAATGAACCTCCTCAGATGTAATTATTATATAATTAATTAATTAATTTCATGAAACAATTATTATATTAATGGATAAATTCATTCATTCAATTGTTTGTTTATTTATTCATTTATTAAGCTTTAATATTTTTTATTGAAAAAAAAAATACTAATTTATTTTACCAGGATTTTATTATTATTATTATTATTATTATTATTATTATTAT